>LVVX01381763.1:0-10402 GCA_001676355.1 Baetis rhodani | reverse complement strand
GCCATGTGGGAAGATGTACTGGAGCAAAACTTTTATCACTTTACTTTACCCAGCTTCATGGTTATAGAATCTCGCGGAATCGCGTCTGGCAATTCAATGGAACTTATTTCTAAAAACAAATATTTTATTAGTTATTTCAATTAATTTTGCATCAAAAAGTTGTTAAAACATTTACCAATTAGCTGACTAAATGTCTGTCCTGGTCTAGGAATAGGGATACTAGTGTCAATTGCCTTTGTTTGTGATTTAGCCTCTAAAAGCATAAATAAAATCAATAAGCTGGTCACAAAACTCACGACAACCACATATAGGTAATAAAAGCAAAAACTTGTTAATAATTATTTATATCACTGCGTTTTGTCTCCAGCTCAAAACAATATAAGATATCTTGAGTATATTTGTTGCAGCTATTTTAATATGTTTGTGTTTTATGATATGATTATTATGATTTATTGCCTGTCGAATACAAAAGTTTTGCGTGACCATGAATGCGTGGAGGGAAAGTATAAAACCCATAAAACCATTCATGAAACATTATCAAAATTTAGCATAAATAGTTGATATGTATTACTAATAAAAATTACTCCCAAGATGTAAATTTATTATATTACCTCCAGTTGGTTTCTCCAGCGAGTAGTGCACTGCTTCAATGGCGTAGCCTATGTAATTTTCTGGCAATAGCTGCGGACACGGTTCAGTCCAGACTCTAGATTTCAAACCCTTCACAACCAGCAAAGGGCCTCCCACTGACTCAGTCAAAAATGCTAGGGCACTGTCGATTTCTCTGTCACGGAGAATGGCACTGGCACCTGAATTTTCAAAAGAATGTGAGTTTTCTTTTAAATATATTTTTTCTAACATACTAACAACCCTCCTAAAAAAGGAGGTTTTACCAACTACCACCTCCTCTGGGAAGAACATCATAAGTGCTAGCTCAATATCAGGGTAGACAGTCATGTCTTTGGTGGTGCCGTCAACCACAAAGCTCGAATTCTCAAACTCATAAATCTGGTAATATTCTACGAACATTTGACACTACAAACGAGAATGTATTTTGCTATGAATTGGGATCAATTTGTCAATTACTTACCCTGTCACACCACCAAACCTGGTCTGGAGCACAGAACCCTCTCATCAGATCAAAGTCTGGCACACTAACATTCTTTAAAGTCTTTTCCTTGATGTTTTCTGTGTTGTTACAATTCAAACACTTGATGTAGGATGCCAAAAAAGTGTGTGTTCTGGTAATATTTTTCTCAATGAATGGTTGGAGAGCTTCGTCATTGGAGCTATGGTCATCAACTTGATCATTTTTGACATCAAATAAGTCGTCATCATGATCGTCTTGATCAAAGTTGTCTTGCCTATTAATTAGTATTTTTACTGTTATTATATTTTCAAAGAAAGAGCATCCATGAAATTGATAAAATGCTTAGGTTGCTCAACTTCAATTTAATGCTTTTTCATGGTTGCTAAACTGCCACAGAAACATTATTTTAACCTACAAGAAATTAAGAAGCTCAGTTCTCATCGCTTCTGCTTCGATACTGGGCCGTCCGTTGTGAGCCGTCAAAAACAGGTTGAATTTGGCCGCCGAATCTTTAGCGTCCTTTGTTATGCGGTAAAAACGCATCAAGTCACCCTGAGATATAAATTTTTACTGAGCATAATTAGCTTTTACAAACATTAATTTATACTGTTCTCAAGGCTTCCTGTGCTGGTACCAATGCTGCATTGAGGGCCGACTCCAGTACACCACCTTCTATTATGGGAAATGATTCCGCTTTCCTGTTTTTAATGAGGAGATCTAGGCAAATCTTAAATTGATACGAGCTGCATAAAAGAGTTTTTTAATTTTACCCTGTGTTTCCAGCTTAGGCTTGCCACGAACAATGCAAGGTGAAACGAGCACCACATCTGATAAAAATAGCAACACCATTAATATCTGGAAAATTACTAAACATGAATAAAAAAATACGGCAGATGCTTGTCTTCATTTTGTTTAAATCTGCTTCAGGAAGTTTCAGCAGTGAACGCACAAGGGTCTCAACGTCAACCAAGTCTCCGCTCGACTCAAACTCGGAGCGAGCTGTGTAAATAAAAATTTTGTTCTTAATAACTGAACAAAGCTTACACAATTTAACAGATAAATATCATTCAAATAAGGCACGAAATTACTTGCCATTATTCATCAATTCCTGAAAATCCTCAGATCTGACTCGCACCATAAAGCCATCATCAGCCTTCTTCGATTTTATAATGCTAGTTTGGGTCTGTTTAGAAGTAATAGCGTTGAGTCGGTTGTCACAGAATGCTTCGCGGGAGTCAGCACTTGCGGCGAACTTTATACAAAAATCGACGAACATTTCACGGCGGACAAGCGGTAAAATCCTCCTGAAGATCAAAATAAATTTTCTTGTTTTTAAAAGGATAAAAACATATAACATTGTAGATGAGCAGTGATAATGAATTGTGAAACTTTAACGTAAAATATCACTTTGCAACTTAAATGTTTAGAAAAATGAATGTTTAATGAATAAAGTAGTGACAAGAGAGCGCGCGCAACTCAATTTCTTTACATGTGTAAAAAACCCGAGTTTCGTTCTTAGAGCATTGTGAAAGAGATTGCGTGAGCTCGCGTGCTGTGATGAAAATATAGCCGCTGTGATTCGTTCGCCACTGCCAGCGGCGCGACGCTAATTGTAGCGGGAGAGGGTGGAGGTGACGACCCTGCGGAGCACATTTGGAAGGCAGCGACGGCGATAAAGAGTCACTACGTATAAGCAATACCACAGTAAATGCTTGCTTCACATTCATATGGATAAAAAAGCAGACAGTATATTGTCCACCACACATTTTATGAAAAAATGTCGTTTCAGATTTGTTTTCATAGAGCCCGAAAAATGAGTGACGCAGCGGGAGTGAGCGTGAGAGGAGCGCGCAGCTGAATTGTCTATCGCCGCTGCCATGGATATACCATGGTATATCCATGGCCGCTGCATTGCTGCGTGGGCCACTTGCTACACGTAGCCATTTTTTTGCCTCGGAGGTTCTCTAATAAAAAAATTGCATGTTTGGAGTGGCAAAGCAAAATCAACAAATAAATTTTTTAATGCCAATTTTGCAGTCATTCTGCAGTTATTATGCAGTTATTCTTTTTCTATCAGAGAAAAAATTTAAGTTGAAAGACAGTAAATAAAGTATTAATTTAAAATAAAGGAGGAAAATTAAAAAGAACATTGTAAATCAATCAAGTTTGAAATAAAGAAAGCTAACGTAGCCAATATCCAATATTTAAATCTCAAATATAGCTGTGACGAAATAAATGTGTGCAGATAAGAGACAAGAGAGGAGCGCGCGGTAAATTTAAAATATTACATCGCCGCGCTGTGCAAGGGGTGCGGGTGCATCCTGTCGCTTTGAGCGAATGCAGGCACAGCCGGCGCTCTAGCCAGTGCTGCATGCGTTCGGCACACATGACCCATAATATATTTAATGCTCTTATGTCTTAACTTGGCGTACACTTGGTCCACGTACAAAATGCCATAAGCGTTAACGAGAAGAAAATATGTCGTTTTTTTATTTGCCTCTCTTTATTCTTATGGTCCATATCCGGACCACTCTTGCGCCGCATGAACAAAGCTGTTAATTTGTTCATTTTTATTGCAGATGCTAATATATATTTTAAGGGACTAACCTTATAAACGATTGTATTCGTCACCTCTCTCTTATATTTTTGAGTGGCAATATTTTTTGTGTATATGATTTTAGTTATCGGGGGTAGAAAGTGCCCTGCTTACCTCAATAAAAACGCATTGCAACTAAACACTTTCATGTGAAAAAGAAATTAGTACTATGCACAAAATTATTTAATTAATGTATTACTAATTTCAACATGAGAATTTAAAAACAACCTTGAAAGTCAGCCCATTTTTCAGGGTATTAATTTTTATATACACACACACACGCATATATTTATATATATAGGATTTATTGAAGTCCAATGGTGTGCTACAGGGTTTTAATTTTTGAGATCAAATTAAGGCGTAAGTGCGGTTAAATTTTATAGCTTTTTTTAACGTGTTAATTTTTTCAACAAAAACTGGTAACAAAACTTTTTTTTAATTCAGGTTGCTCTGTACCATGAGATATGAGGATAAAACTAAAACAAAGTCTCTTATTTTAAAGCGCGTTTATGATTAATCTCTAGGTATACAGGAATCTTACTTTACTCCCAACAGGTATGTAAAATTTAAAATCACGTTGGCACTATACATACTCATTGAAATACAAATCATCTTTTTCTCGAAGAAATGACCGACACAGCGTTCTCGCGTTGTAAATTTGACTGTCGATAAATTCTTGAATTGATAAAAATGGCCTACTAGGGTTTCACGAGACTAACTCTTTTGTGAAATGTGTTCAGATGGACCTGATACACAATTTTGACATCTTCCCCACCAAAAAAGTCTTAAATTTTGCCACCAAGTCAACAAATAGTACACTTTTTGTATAAGCTGCATGCAGAGCGCGATGCGGCGCAGTATGTTCACTGCGTAAATAGTGCTGAAAGTGTAATATTTCGTAATTTTCATGCCCTTTATGAAAATTCTGAAAGGCTCAAAACGTCTGGGGTAGTTTGCACACAGTTGGTGTTCAATAAACTTCATTCATTACACATATACTGCAGTCACATCTGGTTCCAAAAACAAAAACAACTTGGTTCTCTACTAGTCAATATAGGTGCTAACATTATTTCGCGTGCATACTAATTTTTTGCTTGATTGTTAAGAGCAAGAATATTTAAATATCACAAAAAAATGTTATGCGAATCCACTTAAAATTTAAAAACTTTTGTAATATTGAAATGATAGATTACGCGTACAGGTCCAGACTAGGTCTTACTCAGCGATATCACTGCGCAAGTATAACAGCCTAGTTTTTGAGGCACAGTCCAACTTTTGCGCCGCAAAAATTGATATGCTGCCGATGTTTTGGTGATCGTTTTTTTTTTTCGCGTTTTGGGTCGAAGTAGAAAAAACGCGAGAAATTGGCATTCATTTGGCCTTGGGTTGACATTTTCATCGGTACTCCGTTTCTGGGTTCTCTGCACTGCGCCAAATTTGAATTCGTCAACTAAATTTAATTTCCGGTCGGTCGGCATTTTTTTCGGCTTACAATTAGTTGGCTAACTTGGAATTAGACCAAAAATCTGAAATTCGTTGAGAATAAACCTGTGGAGTTAAATACCTTGCTTTAAAATTTCAAAATCGTAAAACTAAAATTTAAGTCACCCTCAACCTGAAAACCATCTTAAATCGGCCGACTCGCCGACTGATTTTTGGCTTGACTTCAATGCACAAAATGTAGCACCATTTGTTGCAAGCACGCTGATTGGCGCCGCGGTGGCCGAGATAGCGCCCGTCGGCCGGTAGTCGTTAAGGAAAAAGGGGCAAATGGGCAAAATGCGATCTTGAATCTCGACAATCGGATTTTTTTTTAAATCGCATCATTTGAGCCCAAAACCCTTTCGAGTCGACAGTCGACCGTGCGAATCTAGAGAGGCCACTTGCGCGTCGGTCGTTTTCGGCACCGAATGGTGCGAAAACGTGGTGCAGCTGATATTTCGGTGCGCGTATCTCGGTGCCAGGGCCGAATCAGGAGCGTGCGTTCGCCGGTCCCACTTCTCGCGTCCGGCTCTATACCCGAATTATGCGTCTAAATTTTTTCGGCTAGTTGGCCAGCTTTCAGTGCCAAAAAAGAGTTCTCCAATAGATTTTTTAAAATTGCGCCAGCGGGTAGGCGCGGTGGATAACCTGTATTCCAGCGAGTTTGACCCAAAACGAATGTAGCTTTTTTTAAAGTTGGTGACGATTTTTTGGCGCGAAGGAACGGCGATAGCGTATATTGCGCGTCAACTCGCTTTAGTTTCAGGTGGATAAAAAAAATCGCCAATAACGTCGCTTTTGGGCAGAAATGCGAGCCCCCCTTTCCTCGGGGAGACACTCGGGGACGCCCGCTGGGTAATAAAAAACACGGGCGATTCGCAGCCTTTCTGTACGGCAAACAATAATCCTGCAGCTGAGTTGCATAGCTCTGCGCAAGGCTTGCCATTGGGGGCAAGTTTTTGTGTGCATAATTGCACATTGCCATAAAAATCATATCAAATATCTCTGGCTAAGAACTTTTATACTTAAGAGGGATAGAATTCAAAATTCAGCAGCAATCACTATAATTTACAGAGTACTTACTTTGATTTTCCCGGCATGATGACAAGCGCGTGGTACTGAATTACACAAGGGCACTCAAACTCAACTCATCCCGACTCCTGACTTCTTCCTTCCGCTCCAGCAGATTTCCGTAAAATCTATAAGTAGAATGAAAATTATTATTTTTATGGTTTAGTGCATTCGTGTATCATCATCACATGTCATTCCTCCCTTGTATAACTTGTATTATAAAGCGCTCCCATGGCTATAAATTTTATAAAACCTAATAAAGCAAGTCGGGTTGGTTATTTTTTGATTGGATTGGCTCAAATATTTATGCCTTGAATAAAAAAATGGCTTTTTATTAAACGCTTTACGCATAAAACTGGCTGCAAAATGCACCGGAGCGCAAGCCATGTTGGCCTAGACTGGGATAACCCCGCAAATCCTGCAGCCCCTGCGGCCCCTGGCCAACTTCCGCCGGTTTTGATTCGCACAATCTATATGTGCGTCGACTGGGAATCGAACCCGATTCCTACTGAGCGAGAGGCTGGATTATGTATCTATACTATGAAATATCACTTTTTTAAGGAATAAAGTGCTCAATCTGTTAAAAATTTACTTTTTTCAAACAATAACCCCTATGCCAGCAGATTTTGGGAAATAAATCGGTCAAAGCTTTGGTATAAACTAGGTGAAGTACAAACACAGTCTGAATAAACACGGCTGAAAAGTGACGTCACTGAACGCTTCTGTATATGTATTTGTTAACAGAATATGTGTAGCTCCTGTTTAGGGACCACTGTAAGATAGCTTCGGCGCGGCTGATGCAGCGGCAGCCACCTCCCGCGCTCCCTCCTCCCAGCAAAATGTGTGTTTAGCGCAGTGTGTTTGTCCAGAGCACGATTTTTTCAATTTAAAGAGAGATGGTGACTGTTTGGGGTAGGGATTATTCCTAAAAAAATCACCCGGCCAAAATTTTGTTAATTGATGTGTTTCTGAGCTCCTGTTAATTCCGTATCAGTGCATGGCATTATGTATAGTGACGAGTTTACCAACTACTTTGAGCAGAGCTTCTGTGTTAGTGTCAGTTCCCAAAAACAGACTAAAAGAGTCTAAAACTGACTAAAAGAGACACACAGTTTGGGGTCTGAAAGTACGCAATTTTTGTCTCCTATCCGCATGGCATTTTGCATACTTTCAGGGGTCCTTTGCAAAAATTAATCATTTTTTCAAATAGTTTTGGTTATAAAAACCTAAAAAGCATTAAATTTAATTTATTAATTTTCTCGTTAAAAACTATGATGTGAAGACGCAACTGAGCGTTGTAATTCCACAGTTTTTCACGTGGCAATTATTTTTTCCAACATTGAGGGCCAAAAACCATATTGAGAAAATAGACCAAAAAGTGACTAATTTTGAGAAAAATGGACTAAAAAACTTACTAAATGGCAGCGCAAAACAATTTAAAAAAGGCGACTAAATTCACTCAAAAATCGACTAAGTTTGGCAGCTCTAGAGATACTTTTTATTGCTCTTTTAAATGAGTAATCGTAATAAATAATAAACATTTCTAATGGGAGGACTCCTATCTGGTTCAAGTTATACTTGCTCCATCATTGATTTTGTATGTTTACAACATTACACTTTTCAATTTATTCACAAACACAAAAAATTAATTGTTACAAGAAAAATATTTTGTTCTCCGATGACGTCACAAATACGTCACTTAATATTGCGCGCGTAAAATATGGCGCAATTTGTTGGTGTGATATCATATCCGTACTCCGTAAACTCCCACAAAAGATTAATTTTGGCGCAATGTTCACTTTACACATTTTCCACAACTATTTCGCGCGCTTTTTCAGCCGCTTTTTTCCAACAACGCTGTTAGTGATTTTCGCGCATTATTAAAATTTGCAAGTGGTGAAACTACATGTGTAATGATGTTACACAAATGCAAATAAATCCATACATACATACATATTGCGTTTGCGGTAAAACTATTTTTGCTACTTTTCTACACGCAAACAAGTTACACACGCACAATATTCCATGAGCTATGTGTACTGTATGCATGTAAATGGGCTAAGATTGATCACTATTGATATTCTTACATAATGTATTCGCTTACAGCTTTATTTGTCGGAGTAGGTGATGCAGTCAGTGGATTTGGATGTCGGTCTCAGTGCTGAGGAGAGCAGCTGGAAGCTTTGTTGTCTCGGCGCTTGATGTTTGCTGGCCGCAGGTCAGGTGCTGGTGGCCGCCTGATGGGTCCTGCACCGTCGCTCGGACGCGCTCACGCACAATGACTCAAAACAAATGGCCTAACACGGGCACCTAAAATTAGACGAGGACTAGGCGTTATGTTTAATTTGTTTAACTAGCTCACCTTGATCGGTGGCGTGCAGAGAGTCGCCAATTTGTGAAATTGTTACAGACTTACGTGTTTTGCAGATTTTGATCCGCTCCTCGGAGCGGGGTTTCGCTGAGGGAGTCACTTTTGATGAGAATCAACTCCCGCTTGTGAAAGTTTGGGGGCAACTGAGATTTTAACTATAGCTAACCTTGGGTCTGGTGGTGACCATCCACTTCCACTTACTTAATGCTGGTTGGTTGTGTCAGCGCGCGCGAAGGTGGTTTTGGCGCGCAATGCTGGGCGGGAAGTATGCAACCTGCGTTGATGCCGCTAGCTGCGTGTGGCATTCCGGGTGATTGCTGGCGCTTGTGCTGCTGTTGCTGATGTGGGTGCGCTGCACTTTAGTTTTTTTGGCACGGGTCATAATTAGTTAAAGGAATTTGGAAAGGATATAAGGAAATAAACCTTATGAATTTAATGCAATTTATTTACATAGCGTTGAAAATGTTACAGCATTTCAAAATTACAAATGATGTGCATTTTGTTTAGATGAGGAATATAGACGGACCCAAAAAAATTAGCAGAAATAAAAATAAACCAATTCAAATAAAAAAATCTCTGAATAATAACTTATTTCCAACCTCATAATTCATAATATTATTTGGTCCCTGCGCCAAAAGTCGCACATTGCTATTTTACAGTATGTATGTATTTATTAAGGGTCTTTCGTATTTTTTTTGCTATATCTAAACTCAACCAACTTCCAAAAACGTCTATTGAAATGGCCTTAAAACTTTTTGATCTCGCCATCTCTCAGGTCGACAGCTATGGCATTGAGGCGGTGTGGCCGTTTCTCTCCCCGGCCGACCTGCACACTAGATTTATGAAAAAGGCCCTCTGCCTCTCCAAATTCACTAAGTCCACAAAGATTCACCGTTGACAAAAAAGCGCCGTAGCAACTGTGGTCCTCGATGATCACTCTTTCGATGCACAGGAAAATGATGCGGATTTATCTTTGACATGCTTCTCTCGTTTATATTGATGTGTTCTTTTTCTTGGAACGTAAAATCACAACTTGGGTCACTTTGTCACTTCCGCATTCATATAGTTCCACTGAAAATTTTAAATGATCAGATCGCGATCGCAGATCACAGAGCGCATTTGCGATCTTGTCCAACCTTGGTTGATGATGGAGGTTGTTGCTCTCCTGAGGTGTGACTAACATACATCGCAATTCTTATTTTAGCCTGGAGTTCATCAAATTAAGAAATTTCATTACGGTTCTCTTTGCCCTTGAAGATGTTAATTTAATGTCTATATATTCCATGAAATGCGCTGTCTTATTTTAATGTAGACTTGGAATTATAACTGAAAAATGTGTGAAATCTAATGAAACGTACTATTCATAGTTTCGTTTTTTCATAATATAACAAATTAAAAAGTCATAAAGTTCACTCGGCGTTTCCATTACTGCACCCAATTTAATGTGCCTAAATCAATAGACTTTTGTCGAAAAGTTCTGTGCATTTCATCGCAACTCATATAGATGCTGTTCCGAGCAAGAACAATTTAAAATTTCATTAAATTATGTGACCATAATTTTTCACTAATTAAAATTTCACTGAACGCAATGTTGACAGGTTAAAACAGGAAGTTATAAAAATAGAAAATCGCGATTTGTTACGACAGGTTCAATCATATCGGAAGGCAAAAGAAATAGGTCTCAAAGTGATATTTGGTTCTGAAAATGGGCGCAAATAGCTTAGTTTCTATTTATTAACTATATATTTGATATCATGAAAAATTAAGTGCAATATTTTCAAAATACAAACAG
>LVVX01381761.1:0-10308 GCA_001676355.1 Baetis rhodani | reverse complement strand
CCCTAAAATTATGCAACCTGCTGTAAATTCCATTGTCTTTTCAAAATAAAAAAATTCATTTCGCGGTTTTAAAATAAATTTGCAAAGGAAATGACGCTTTTGGTAGTTCAGCGCAATGCACGTGACCAAAAGGGGCTACGCCATTGGCTGGTTGTACACCACATCCCGTGGCTCTTAGCGCATGCGCAACATCATTGAATTATTGAAAGTCCCCAACGCCTCGCCGCTGAATGCTGATTTTGGAACAGGCGGCTAGATTTTCTTTTTTCTCACCGATGCATCTTAAAAATTCTAGCCCGGAGTAGTGCACAACGCGAATCAGCTTTCAGGTAAATATTTCTTGGAAAAATTGACGCCTTTCGCCACATTTTTAAGATCACATGCAGTCAAAACTGTTACGGCCCGTTGACCCGCCCGCGGAGCTCACACGCACAGACTGAACCTATGCTGCGTTTTTCTTTCATTCACACGCTGCTCTTCGTGATTGTTTATCATTTCACTCAGCGTAAACAGAGCTTGGCGAGCATTTTGGCGCGACGTGCGACCATTGCTTTCCGTTTTTGAGTGAAAAACTTTTTTTACGTGTTGGCGTCGATTGGCGCCGCGCGTGTCGGGTACTCTTACTCAAATGGCGGCCGCCGTGTCCCCTTTCACGGCGAGGCCTCCAAATGGCGGCCGGCACAGCTCCGGCGGCCATCAAATGGCGCAGAGCCACACTCATGCCCTCATTAAATTGGGTACTTTTTATCATTCATGACCACCTGTATAAATTATTTATCTATTCTTTAAAATTTGTGTCAATCACTTGAAATTAGCTACGTATGTTCTTGCTTTCATTCCCTCGGTAACAATCACTGGGAAACTGCTCGATATAGTAAAGACCACAACATGCATGATTGATTCTCCTCTAACTATACATGTGTTGTCTATGTAGAAAGCAGGGTGTGTTGTGAACAGAGACATTTACCATGTGTAGAGGTCTCTGGTTGTGAAGGTGTAAAAATTAATTTTTGATGCCTAAACTTTTGAACAAAAATGTTAAACTTAATGATGGGTGCAAGAAAATATGAAATTGAATCCAGTTATAATTATTCTTCATGTCTAAAAGTACATTATAATATATAGATAACTATTGATTTTGTAATTTAAATAATGCAATTTAAACTTTTTTTGTTAACAGCCACCATGGCGAGTCAACAATACTCGTTACGATGGAATAACTACGTGCGGCACATGACAAGTGCTTTTGAATCTCTTCGGAGTGACAGAGACTTGATCGATGTCACGCTCAGTTGCGAAGGAAAGAAAATCCCTGCCCACAAAATGCTGTTGTCAGCATGCAGTTCCTATTTCAAAGACTTATTCAAGGTAATTCACCTGGTGATATAAGATAATCTTCTATATTTATTAACTTGTTATGTATGTGTTTCCAGGAGAATCCTTGCCAGCATCCTGTCATTATTTTCCGTAATGTCACTTTTGATGATCTCATGGCGTTGGTGGACTTCATGTACAATGGGGAGGTCAACGTTGAGCAAGAACAGTTAGCATCATTCCTTAACACAGCTGAATTGCTTCAAGTTCAGGGTCTTACAAACAGCAAAGACCAAGAGAAATCTAAAAAGACTGCCAAAGAGGTAACGCGTCTAAAGAATTCTTCAATTTTATTTAACTAACTAACTGTGCACTACAGGATGACAGAGTACCTGCAACTTCACAATTTGATGAAGATGGCGAAGAACGTTCGTCAACGCCAACAAAAGCTGGTCCACCAGCAGCCAAAAAGAGAAAGTGGCAGTCGCCAAGCAGAACGGAGAGTCCAGCCACAGTCTCTGAGCTGCCAGCTGCACAAGGTAAATTAATCTATTTGAGTTAAGTTGTCAAGGTTATTTCTCATGAAATGTTAACAGGGAGTGCAGATGGAGATGGCGATGAGGATGTACAGTCAATTGATCAAGTGCCTTTAAAAACAGAAACTCCAGATTATGATGATGACGATGATTTGCAAGGATCTGGTGCTGAAGATACCCCGGACGAGCATGAGATTGTCCAGAAACTTCAGAAAAGTGATCAACTCGTACTGACCTCTAGCAGGAATAGGACTTCCAATTCTGAACATTCTCTCTACGGCAACAATTCTATGGACATGGACTCTGGTATGTTGATTGTCTCAAAATTTTGAAATTTATTCATAAAATTGTAATTTTATTGTAGGTGATATGAGCAGTTTCGTTATGGCTGGACCATCCAACGAAAGCATGGGTCAAGAAGGAATGCAAGGTAGGCAGACCTGAATTTTGTGAAACTTCAGGCATGGTTCATTCCATCCCTTTCCACCCTCCTTTCAAAGAGTTTTGTTTTTATAAATGAGCACCTCCTATTTCATTTTTTTTTATGAATTCCATCCCTTTTATCAGTACCCTTGTGCAAGGAAAAAAATTTGAACTGGCTTGAATTAATCTAGATCTGGGAAGGCTTTGATCATACTGGGGCAATTATACACACTTGCATCCTCTTCTTGAATTAACACTCCCCCCGTCAAATACCTGGACACAACAGGGACTTTCTAGCAAATCTGGTGACAGGCAGGGTCTCTTCATTGCCACTGTATGAGTAGCCATCCTTGATTTTTGAGCAATTTCTTGGCCTATCAGGTTTTAAAAATTCTTAACTATAAATTTAATTTCAATTTGGGTTTAAATTCTCAATTCAAAACTCATCAAATATTAAAGAAAGATCTTAAGAATTTTTGTTTTTCTTTGTACTCAGGAATACTGATATTTGAATGAATCATGCCTGTACTTGTTTTTGGTGTGTGCTAGTTCCTGTATTCGATGGGCATACTTAATCCACCAATGCTACTTGTTGTGATTTTTTTTCTTTTAGAATAGAAAGTATAGGCAGGCATTTTTGAAGTTATGTGAAAAATAGGGCTCGATAATGATTTGTTGGCACCAAACAAAACCGAACCAAAAACAAAAATCCAAAACACGAAAATCAGAATTTTACCGCCTGATTTCTCAAAGCCAGTAATAGTACTTTAAGGAGAGGAAGCTAGATGCACACAAAATTACATAATAAACTAGACAATGAAAAAATGCGTTCATTTCAATGCTCTGAGGAAAATGGCCACTGCGGAACAATGATACGCGCTAGGTGTCTTTTGCACTAAACCACATTGCCAATTCCACCAGTACAGTTCAAATTGAGTTTCTAACCAATCCCAAGTTGATATGATTTACATAATTTGTAAGCTAGTGCAAAACTCATTACAACGCCATGTCGTTTTGCAGGTTGTATGTGGCGGAAAGAGCGCAAAACGAAAGTATTCGAAACTGAAAACGGCACTTATCAGTGTAGTGAGTGTGGTACCTTGTTCATGACGAAGAATCAGGCTTACTACCATTTTTACCACAAACACTCGGAGCTTAACCAAAGCACGGGGCGCGTATCGAAAGTTCTTGACTTGAAAAATGGCCTGTTTGTGTGCAGTGTGTGTGGTCTTAATTTTGAGACGAAGAGCAAGGCGTACTATCACACGCGCTGTCATGAGCTTAAGTCAGATATAGTCTGTGGTCTTTGCAAGCGCACATTCAGCAGCATGGGCAATTTGCACCAACACATAAGAAATTTCCACCAATTCGGACACTGAGTTGAAGAATTGAAGACATGGACAGATTATTGCCTTTACATTTTGTTGCTTAGTTGAGATTTTATTTATCTTTCCGAGGAGCTCGGTTCTATTAGTGCAGCTTTTTTCTTTAGTCCAGGTGATTCTTTGCTTTATAGTATCAAAGTTTTACAAGCTAAATATATCATGGAGATGAAAAAGATGGCATAGCATTCAATCAACTAATAATGTATAGCAACTTGCGTCTTTCTGTTGTCATTTTTACAAATAAAAGAAAAATACTAACTTACTAAAATAACTTTAAAATGTAAACCTTGCTAGGGATATACTTTCTAGAGTAACTTATTTTGATTTTAATTTGCAGACTTGCTGCAAGAGACAGAGAGTTTCTTTTCAACAACTCTGTTGGGCTCGCAGGATAGTCTTGACCCTCTTAGCCTCGTGACTGTGAAAGAGGAGCCTTTAGAGGAGGATAAAAGCCCCGACAAGTCAAAAGCAAATCCACCTGCTGTGCCTGTAGTGGTTCTTGAAAAATTAAAAGGCATAGATGCCTTGGCTCAAAATTTGCCAAATGTTAAACCGCCCAAAAGTGGAGTCATAAAAATAAGCAAAAAACTTTTCCGCTGCGGCGTATGCAAAACTGTTTTTCAGAGCTATAAAATTGCCAAATTACACTATCTTAGTGAGCATAAAAAATGTCAAGTCTGTTCTGTCTGTTTGATGGTACTTAAGAAAACTGAGAACTTGCATAGCCACCTTTTGGCACATGCTGGCCTCATGAAATGCAAACTTTGCAACAAGGATTTTAATAGTATGGAGGGTCTGAAACTTCATTTTAAAAAACATTTTAATAGTTTTAAATGCAAAACATGCTGCAGCAGCTTTTCATCACGTAAAAAACTGAAGAAACATCGATTGACAGTTCACATGTCTGCTACATTTGCGAGTGTAATTAAGGCATGATATCATTTTGAATAAATTGTTGTGCGGGTTTATTTTTATGAGATGTTTTTCTATTGCAATCACAAAATTTATGTGCAACATCATTTGCGTGGACTAATCATAATAGTTGCTACTGTCAAAAAACAAGTCTGAAATATTGCGCCTTTTACTCTTACTAATGAAAAAATTTAAAAGTTTAGATGTAAAAATAGTGCTTGGTTCCTTTCTTAACAAAATATACTGGCTTTCAAAGTTCTAGAGACACAAAAATCGTCAACCAGAAACTGCACTGTATTGCAAGTTTAATATTAGAACGAATACTGACAGTCCTGTAATTCAGATTTGCCAGCCTTGCAATTCTGATCTTCCAACTAACACATAATTACATACTATTTTATAAGAAGAGCGTCAAGTGGAGAGAATTAGTTGCGAAAGTAGGCAGGCTGTATATTCATTGTACATTTCAGACTTGTTCGAGATGGCAGTTTTGTATGGCAAGAAAACCAAACGTCGCTCTCTACAACCCAAAGCATCTAGCAAGTTTCTTGTGAAGCCGATCGCCTTACCCAATGGAAGATTTGCCTGCAATTATTGTGACAGACACTATTCCACCCAAGCAGCTTGCAGAGCTCACCTGATGTTCCACTTAGGGCTGACGAAGTGTCCGTCATGCAAAAAAGCATTTGCCAGCACACCTGTCCTAAATTTTCATTTGAAATATTGCAATCAACAACGTGTAAAACCTGAAAAAGTTGCGTGCAAAATTTGCAACAAAAAAATTGGCTTTCGCTCTCTCAACAGGCACATTCAATGGGTGCACAAAATTGACCCAGATGTGTTGAAGAAAATGGACACGGAGCCAGTCGTTGTCTTGAAAAAGAGACTTTCACTGAATAGCCTGATGGCAACAGTGCCTGAAGACAAGCAAAACCCTGTACTTGAAAAGGGTGGAAAATACTTCTGCAACAAGTGCTGCAAAGTATTCAATGACCAAGAGACGTGTAAAAATCACACTGCTTTGCATTATGCAGTGAATGAACCAAGCACATAAGAACTCGCAATAGCATTATCTCAGTTGGAAAGTTACCACTTATAGTAGAGTACAAATACGGCAGCAACCACGGTATATACTTACATTATTTGAACGCTGAATATAAAAAAGCAGCATTTGTTTAGTTATGAATTCCAATTCCACTCAAGCTTAGTTGGTTATAATATTTAGTTCATTTTAGTTAATCAATGATATTATAAAATTCGGTTCAGTAATGTTGTGCAAATGAATCAAGTCACCATTTCACTATTTTCAGTTTTGTCAAAGTGACCGCTTTCTTTCCAATTCGTTTCACTTGACTTTGCTTGATCCAAATTCTCAGAGTTGCTTTACATTTTGCAGACCCCGATGAAGATCTCCCGGTCGCATCTGACATGGTGGCAATTCAGCACAGCATTTTTTATGCGGGTCCCAACGCCGACGTTTCGGAGATGAAAGCTAACATGCGAATAATAGAGAAGAATGATAAATTCATATGTAGCTTTTGCGAGCGCGAGTTTTCTCAGAAGGAGAGTTGTCGATCGCACATGGCGTCTCACTTAGGCAAAACCACGTGCAACATTTGCAATAAGTCATTCAGTCGAATTAATGAACTTAACCGCCACTTAGCTGTGCACGAAGGAAAAACTGTCTGCAAAATATGCTGCAAGGTGCTTAGCAGTGGTAAAAGTTTAAAGCGACACCTTATTTATGTGCACGGTGCGCAACCCCAGAAGAAACAGGCTCATGCCGAAAAGCTACAAATTAAAGAAGAGCAAGAGGACTCGCAGTGATTCTTGATTCCATTATAGCAATATGTGATGTGAAATTTAGGTCTTTATTTAATTATGGTCTGCAAACATGTGTCTGCAATAAACTTACAAAGATCTGCATCTTATCTTTGAATTACTGCCTATGTCAAACACAAGCCCATTAGGTGCCAATGCAATCAAAAATCGTTTTAATGCCAGACAAAGCAATTTTAGATCAAATTTTTCTCGAGGCTGATTGGCGTTTATTTTTGCAGTGATTGAGCTGCCGTTAGGCGTCCCAGTGGTAGACGAGTCACCAGGGGAGATTATTACAATAGTTATCAGGCCAAAGAGCGATGATGATCTGTCCGAACGAGTCGAGGAGCATTCCATGTTTGAACATAGTGGTGGTGCTGAATCCATGCTTGACAAAAAAATAATAAAGAAAGTGCGTGCGCAGGAAAATATCAAACTCGAGAATTGCCGGTACGTGTGCAAAATTTGTCTGAAGGACTTTGCCGAGCGAAGGCACTGTTACGCGCACCTTGACTGCCACGAGGGCATAACTATGTGCACAATCTGCAACAAGTCCTTCAGCACCGTTGGTAGTTTGACCACACACATGAGCACGCACTCAAATAAATATCGGTGTCGCAATTGCGGCAAGTCGTTTAGCTCAACGACGTTGCTGAAAAATCATTACGGAATGCACAAGGGAGAGCACAAGTGCCACGTTTGCTCCAAATTGTTCAGCGCAAATTTCAATTTAAAAAAGCATCTCAGGATTGTCCATTTCATTAATTATGTAGATGGTTAAATAAAAAAAACTGAATTTATCTTGAAAAACTGTGTATACCAATCAAATTGCCCCTATTATCTATTAAGCAACTCGTGTCAAAACAAACGGAATAATTTATGCATAGAAAGACTAGTAAAAAGGAGGTGACTCAATAACCTACAAGCCCTTATATTGTTTGGTTCAGATCAGCTTTATGAAGCGCAGAATTCTTAGCAAATGCACATTTGGCCCCATCTGACAGCTTATTTGAAAAGAACTTGCCTTTAGCGCAGCAAACTTGTTTTTATCACTAAAACAACAACCATCCGAGTCTCGCTTGCACTTAATTAGAGCGACTTTTTGGTATTTTCAGATGGACCCGATGTGCATTTCCTTTTATCCGGCAGCTACGAGTCGGCCCCGGGGAGAGGCAAAATCATTGCGGCCGAGGGCAAATTCATATGTTCAGTGTGCAGACGCGTGTTTTCGCACAAGCGATCGTGTTGGACGCACCTGGCCATGCACAATGGCAGGACCACGTGCACGGTGTGCCATAAGACGTTCAGCAGTCTGTCCATCTTGAGGGCGCATTTCGCGAAACACGAAGGCAAAACGGTGTGCCCGATCTGTAATGTGACCGTCAGCACCGCCAAAAGCCTAAAGCGCCACATGACCAGCGTGCACAGCATCGCCTCCCCGCATGACATCAAAGAGGATTCGAACTAAACATTCCGAAAACTAAAACGTGAATCTGCTCAAAAACTTCTATTGAGTTGCATGCTGAAAGTGACTTAAATGATTATGGACAATGCGCGCGCGTTCGGCGCCGCTCTCGTTGGTACTTTAAAATTTATATTGAAGAAGATTAAAAAGACAGCTGATAACATGTATTAATTGTTTCTTAATTATGTCTTAAGTTACACGCTCGGCGCCGGGTAATGAGTTGGGGATTTGACTGATAATTCTGCAATAATAAGAATGAACATGAACTGTTATGTTAACCGTTGTGAAAACAGGCCTATTTTTATGCGCTTCAGAATGTATCGCCACCACTCATTACATTTTCTGTTACGGAGCTTTGTGTTAGCTAACAAGCACAAAATCAATCCTCTTTTGCTTTGAAAAAAGTGCTGTTGCGTCATGAGAACATGTAACAACTTTTGTGACAAAAATCAAACTAAACTTAAAATAGTTAAGAACTTATTGTAGAACTCCCAGAGGGCTCGCAATAAATCTCAATTGAATCATTAACAGATCAAACTGGATTTGTTTACAACCCGTCTCATAAAATAATGTAATGCCAATAAAGGTTCAAAAAACTTAACTACCTCGTAGAAGTATGGCGCAGGCCATATCAAATTCAAGCAGTCTTCCAAAAATACGCAACCGACAAAAAAAAACTGTAGCAACACAACTGGGTCGGGAATTTGCGGCAATTGTGCAACCACCTTAACCACTTGAAAATAAGCAAAGCAAAATGCAAGAGTGCGTTCCCAGAATACATGTGCATTTTATTTCATTTCAGGCACCCAAGATTATTCAGACTTGGGCGTAAGGGACGAGTCGGATGGGGAAATCGCAAAGTTCAGCGCGGCCCAGTTGGATCTAATGGGTCTGACGGTGATTGAGTCGAATGGACGTTTTTTATGCGGGGTGTGCAAACGTGACTACACCAACAAGGGCGCGTGCGTGTCGCACATGCAGACGCACGCAGGTCAGACCACGTGCAACATTTGCGGCAAAACTTACAACTCAATGGGTGACCTTAAAAAGCACCTCAAAGTGCACCAGGGCAAGACGGTCTGTCCCATATGCAGCAAAATCTGCAGCCGCATTTCCAACCTGAACGCTCACTTACGCAATGTGCACAAAGTGCCCGCATCCAAGACTTGAGAACTATTTAAGTGTGCCACCAGTTGATTTTGTTCACGTTTTACTCCAGTATTTATTTTATTTAAAAAAAAAACTGTTGAATGAAAGGTGGTCCGATTTCCCTCGCGCAGAAGCAAGCTGAATATTTTTGTCCTGCTACAGAAAAATTTGTTTTGACCTCTGCAATAATATTTATCAGTTTGACAGTGCCTAATTAGTTAGTTTACAAATATTTTTGCACCACTCAATGTGGTACCAGTGAAAATTGGGGACAAGTCCTAAAACTAGAATAATTTTTCTGTAGCCCTCACTCAAAATTATTTGGCGTGTTTCGAGGCAGAGAAAAAGGCTTACTTTGCAATTTTTGTTGTTGGACTTTTTGTATCTTTTCAATTGAACTACCTGATGCAGTGTAATTAAACGTAACTAATTATTAAAATTGAGACACTATTTCAAATAAGACACGCTTATTTGTTTCTAAGTCTTCCATACACCATACAAATCTTTCTTTCCGCTTTAACAAAATTACTAATTTCAACTGTTGTTGATTTTATACCTGCTAATTTTAAAGTATTCACGAGCTTATGTCTGAGAACATGAGAGAATTATTCTTTATGTGTATTGCACCTATAGGCTCAGATAGGGAAAACTATTTTTGACAGTTCTGTGCTATTGCAGGAATTTAGTCTGGCAGGAATTGAACTTGACGAGTGCATTAATACATAACAACTCAAAAACTCACAACTCTGCTCCCAAATGCTCATTGACAAAAACCTCCTTTCTCAAAATCTGCAAATGCAAATTGGCCAAACAAAGCAACCAGCACACAGTTGGAAGCGCACGCACTAAATCATGAATTGTGTTGCATTTGCAGACTGTGCGAGTGAGCAGGAGGAGGAGGTGTTGGTCCTAAATGAATTCGCGCCCAGCGAGCAGATGCAGTGGGTGCAGGCGGAGGAGCAAGAGCAGAGTCAGAACGCGCAGCAGATCTACATAGTGGCTCGCGGCGACCGCTTCCACTGCTCGCTGTGCGAGCGCAGCTACACCGACAAGGGCAATTGCGCCACGCACATTCGCTCGCACTACGGCGAAACCACGTGCCACCTGTGCAACAAGTCGTTCGCTCGCATGGAGAACTTGCGACGCCACCTGCAAAAGCACCAGGGCAACATCCAGTGCCCCACGTGCCAGCGCACGTTCGGCAGCAAGTACTCGCTCAATTACCACCTCAAGAATTCGGGCAAAGTTTGCCAGACCGCTAGCAAGCTCGCGCAGTATGACCTATGATACGTAATTAAAATTA
>LVVX01381760.1:0-10067 GCA_001676355.1 Baetis rhodani | reverse complement strand
CGCTTTTAATGAACTGGCGTTTTAGCGCCTCCTATCTTCATTCTCCTCCTCATTTAAAAAAACCATATCCTAGCGTCGCGGCCCTGCAGCATTTCACGTATAACCATCAATGAAGCAATCAACAAAATTTTAATACAAAGTTATATTAGAGGTTTCAGGAAAAAACAAATATAAGCTTAACTTCTTTAATTATTTAGAAATACTGTTTCCCTAACATATTTCTAGAGGCAATTATGGAAAACTCTAGGATAAAATCAAATTTTCTCACCGTTTCTACAAAAGAGATTGGAAGCGAGATATACGAAATTATATACATTCAAGAAACACATAGAATCACTGTTTGCACATGCACATAATGTACTTCAAAACAACACAACATTGTGCATGATTTTTCAAAGCTCAATTTTGCAATTTTCATAGCGTTCATAGCTAAAAGTATTTCCCCCTCCTGCATCTGATCCGGCACGTGGCTCACCTATCCAAGATGCTACACAGGTGAGTGCCGCCGAGACACTGAATTGAGAGTGCGCACCCAAATCGCTTAACCCTATTAACATAATATAATTTATAACATAGAGGCAGCAGGTTCTTGACGACACTCAGTCAGTGACATCTGGAGTGGAAACAGATTTATCCAACCTAGTGGCATAGGGAATTTTTCGGTAAATCTCACAATAAAACAAATCGTAAAAATAATCACATTCTTGAATTTGGTTGACGTTTGCAGGCTATAAATCTTACTGACATTAATTTGTAAATTGATTTCTATTTCTCACTACACAGTTTTAACATACTTCACGGATCAGCAAATTTGAATTACTATTAGTTAAGTGGCATTTTTATGTATTCTCGTATCTTTACACTTAGTTGCAAAGTGTGTTTATTGGATTTAATTGGGCACTTTCTGCCCCACTTGCAACATTTATAAACAAAAGATAATTATTAAAAGAGAGAAAGTTTTTACATTGTTTTTCTTCTTGGTAGAGCGCTTGAATAACATACTTTTCCCTCAACTTTTAAAGGAATTGATATTTTGAACATAATTTTTCAGACCTAGGTTTTTCCACAAACGGTAAGATTTTAAAGAAAATGAGGCATTTATAACATTTTGAAATTTCCTATACACTGTGATTTGAAAAGCCGAAGTATTTTGCGTATAAAAATACTTCCCAAATTTGATGGTTGGTAAAAGACGGTAAATTAATAAAAGCAGTTTTCTTTGCTAATGCGACTTAATGGAGATGAATATTTCCTCATGCGATGCTGACGGGCAGGATGCGATCTTGTTTTCTTGTTTACTTTTTGACGAGTTCGTCTCTATCTCATCTCGCAATGGGAGCAGTGAAAGATTCCAAAAATGCAGGTGTTTTGAGCGCGATCGGCTTCCACTCTGTCGCACTTGCAGACAGCGTCATCTTAAAATGCTTTTATGGCGTCACGAGCGCTTCTCCATATGAATGAATCGCTGAAACGGAAACCTGCAGCATATGCGTGCCACGTGCGCGTGTGAATAAAATTAGTGTGTGCGCTGTGAGGAATTTTCTTTCAGACTTACTGAGCTTGCAGCACTCGCTAAGTGCAGCAAATCAAACTGGCCTTTGAAGTTTTACCGCAGAGTCATGTAAACAACTTACACACTACATAACCCCATGCAAGGTTAATAAAATGGACTCACTAATATGGTGTGCGTATTAGCGCGGCCCAGGAAACGTGAAAGTTGTAAAAGGAACACCAGGAAAAATCTTATAACCACTCCTGATTCCCCTAACACTGATTTTGGCACAAATCCTCGGACGAATAATTAGCAAAAACATCCTTCGATAATTTGAATTTCATAGCACACACAGTGGCTTTTTAATGAGCTCATTTCCAGCGAAAATGGATTTTTGTGGGCAGTGCAGGAGATGGACGATTAGCCTGTCGCTCGCGCATTCTTTTGAAGATGAGTTTGTGCCACCGCAATTAGCCATACGCACACCTACTAACTAACGAGCACGGAGCCAGGCGTCCACTAATATAATAACTAATGATCCGGCGGGTCACCCGGCGCGGTCGAGAGAGGAAACGAAAACAAACACAAAGTGTTAAACGACGCGGCGAGTGCGAATTATGAAACCAAAGGAAGGAAGATATACTGCTTAATAAAAGAGATGGCTCGTTAGTTTAATGCCTATTTGCGCAATAAAAGGTGATACTGCGTGTGGAACTGCACATTGGTGTGGGAAAACAGTGCTATACGTGATTTGTCTGGATTGTAAATTTGGGCTTTGTTGTGGTATCGCCTTTTGCCGACGTTTTTTTATGGTCAGTCAAAATTCGTGCAATGTTTTAGACTTGTTTTATTGTTTTCCGCGTTTTGTACAATACACAGGATATTTGGAGATAAGATCTGTTACTTGTCCACTGATTTACAGCCAGGTATTAAATGACTGGCAGGAGGTCAAACTCTCGAAAGCATCAACGTGTGATTAATTTATTGATATAGGAATGGATTTAGCCCAACTTGTTCGAACTGACATTGATTTACGCATAACAAATCCCTGTTTTTATAATTTTAATAAATGGTATTTAGGTTATTTCAACTCATGAAATAGCGGTTTTAGGTGTTGATGTTTATTGTGTTTTTCTTCACTAAAACAGTTCATATTTGTCTCTTTACGGGTTTTTTAATACTTTAATGATATAAAATTTTCACATCATTATGTTAATTAATTATTTGTATGCCAGGAAATTTTTGGTTAAAACATGATTTCAGTGTATCGGTTATTATTTTTTCTGTAGATTAGTATTTAGATTACGTGGATTTATTGAGCACCAATGGCGTGCTACAGGCATATTAAAGACAATAAACAAAAAACCTTCATCCGCTTCCAAATGGACGCGTCGGCCTTTAAGTGTTTTGTTGCGTTTAAAGTTTAAACTGCCTAATGATATGACATGCACTTGTAAATATTTGCATGTATTATGGAGAAAAATAAATAAATTGATAATAATTGATTTTCCTGAAGAGGCGTAATATAATAACAGTTTCTGTAACAAATTGAAGCATTAGTGTAGTATGCATTCTCCTCTGACAAACGTAATTTGTTGTACGTTCTACTAATGATACTTAATGTACCAACCGGAATTCAATTTTGAACAATTGAAACCGCAAGACCAAAATGAATAAAAAATCTAAATTAGAGTAGGTCAATCAACGGGCTATCTGAGTCTGACGAAGAGTCAACCATACACCAATCACAAATCCACGTCAGAGATACGAATTTATTTTCCATCTCTCGTCGGCTCATTATGCGGAGATACACTTTTTGAATCGGCAGCGGCCAGTGTCAATGCGCGGAGGTTGTTTTAATGATGTCACTGGTCATTTCGAGGCCGCGCGAGCGTTTAGCATCTCTGACTGGCAGAAAGAGGTCAAGCATTTTTTTTCTCAGCCGCTGATCCCAAAGGGTAACCGTCGATCATTTTGCGAGGGGAGGCACGGAAAATGCCAAACGATTAAAAGAAACCAACAACACACGTTGATTGATTCGCATGCAAATTGAAAAAAAAGGTTTCCTAGTGCACACATATACTGGGAGAGTGCACGTCAAAATCGCCCGCTTGCCATAATTTGTCTGCGCCGCGAGTTCATTAATAATGCTGTCGGTCGGTCGGACGCTTGCTTTGTCTTGTCGGGGCCCACATGCAGCAGACAATGTAAAAGTTGTGTATAATGCCATTCAAAGTACATAGGAAGAGGTTAATCCACTGGTGCTGGTCAGGCTCAACTCGCGGAAAAAGAATCGTCTGAAAATATATAATATCAGTGAGGATGAGCGCATCTTTTTCGCTATGCAAATTAGAGAGGGAGCTTATATAAATTTTTTAATACGCAGAATGCCTGGATGGATTTAGTGCCAGAATGACACGTTTTTTATGCACTCAATAAAACATAAATTCTTTGACTCACATTTATTGTATTGAGTCAGCCAAGATAATCCAGAGTGACATTTCCTGGGCTACAATTCAAACAGTATTTTAGCGGGAGCTTATTTTCGAACTAGACAGTATTCCAAGTATGGGAATCAGCTAGTATGTTTAATGACTTTGAATTATAACATTGAAAATAAATTAATTTTTTAGCAAAAGCCTACACTTTGAACTAGATGTTAGATTTTTAAGCTAATTTTGTATGTGCTTCAGAGCTGCAATCATTTAAAAAAATGGTGCATATAGACAATTATTGCTGGCCGCTTTTATTTGAAAATAAAGTATTCCACTATTTTTATGAGTTATGAACTTATAATTAGTTAACTTCTTTTGTGCTCTATTCCTAATTAAAGAGTCTAATTTTTGACTATGACTTTGTTGTGTAATGTGCTTGATGTGTAGAAAAAAAGAAACAAAATAATATTTATTTCGTCAAAGAGCGATATATAAAAAACAGGTATGTGTACTAAAGGAACCTTGGTTACATTTTGAATGTGATCGGTACTCGTGTTCAGAAATCTCAAACGAGTTATTCGAATGGCTGATTTGATTAGTGGAAATAACTCGCAAGAGCGCCTTCAGAAGCGACCTGCACGCGCAGAGTGTGTCAGATAAAGCAGGTTGTGAATTTGGAGACGCCGCTGTGAGATTTCCACCGGGTCGCCGCGCGGAGCCATCGCCAAATCTCGCCCAAGAAAAGCTGCCACCATTTTGCACGTGTGCTACTTTCCGCAAATGAGCATCTATTTGCAAACCAGTCACCATTTTCCAATACCACCAATATGCCTATACACCTTATTCTTTCATTGTTTCTATTTTATCGTCAGAAAAAATTGGAAGCGATTTTCAATTATTATTTGTGTCACTCTATATAATAAATTTGACGTAGATCATTGAAAGTTGTTTTTGCAACTTGATAGTGACAAAATCATATATTATAAACAAATGGTTTGTTTAGAAATAATGGACAGAACGCCGAGTGATTAACGTTTTCGTACGTACTATTATGACAACTCAAACAACAAAGCATTCTGCCTTTTGAATTTTTGCAGTGAGTCTATATCTTTTGAGGTCGGCTGCTTGCCTTCCTGCACCAACCGAGTGAATGAGAAAATTAATAGCGCTTCATTTTCTCTCTGCGAGAAGTGATTTGATGCCCGGACAGCCGGACAAGATCTCGCCGCGCAGATATACTCATCTTTGCGGCGACCGCGGTGAAAAAAAGCTAGATGGGTTTATGATGCACGGTCCATTTTGCGTCTCTGCCGAATATACTGATTAGCATTCAAATGTCACGCACTTGTTAAATATGTCGGGGGTCTCTCCATAAATAGTGATGTGGATTGCATAAAAGCAAAGGCGTGGGTCCTCGCGCTCAATCCTGATCGCAAATACATAATAATAAAATTTTACAGGTGGTGGTACTCCGTCTACTGGAGAGGCGGGAAGAGTATGCTCTGCGTATACCGCCTATTCCTATAATCTATTACACATTATGTAGGATATTTTTCCCAAAACTAAAGAATCAATAACGTGTAGCAATGAAATTTTGGTAATCGAAATTTCTTTGAATTTTAAGTTTGTGCTTTGAGATTGTATAATATGTAAGATTTTAAATATAACATATCAAGAAATAACAGTTATTTTTTTACTAAAATCTTTCTCGACCTTAACCATTCTTACTAGGTGCTGTTGTATGCCTTTTAGTTTACGTCATTTCATCTGCGCGTTGTATCAAAAAGCTAGATAGCGTAATCATGTAATAAAAGATTTTCCCAACAGGTTTCAGTTTTAATTTACAAATAGATGTGCTGTAGCAGTTTTGAAATAATTATTTCCACAAATTAACGCTGATAAATGTTTTTTCTTATAGTGATTCAACGTTCGATGCATACAAATAAAATACCATTATAAATTTAAAATACATACTAACTAAAAATGCTTGTTTTTTAATAATATTTTTAATAAAGCATGGTTCAATAAAAGAAAAATAATATAACTTTTTTAATGTAGTTGCAAAAATTTGTTTATTCAATGGGCAATTTTAGTCCCAGTGACATCATCTAGTTATGCAACAAATTTCTAAGGTGTATCTTTTATTTTTTAATTAAAAGCGGATTCCTCTTAAATTCTGTGGGAGCATTGTGTAAAACTAAAGATTTACACTATGAAGCTGCATCCTCTCGCGCTAATTAGGCTCTACTTTATTATTAATCGCGTGTAGATTCGTTTATGTTCTGAGAGCAAAATAATGCTAAAATTAAAATTTTTAATTAAATATTAGAATATAATATTAACTTTTAAAACACCGCTTAATTTAACCGCAACAAAAATATTCAATGTGTACATGATGAATGATGAATAAAATTTTAAGAGTAAAATATATCAAGTTGGCAAAACCTCACCATGCTGTTGCTATCTTTGTGTTTCCTCCTACAAAACTGATTACATCAGTAAAGTTTGGTGTAAAATATAGGTGTCCCTTAAATTTACATTATTAATAATATTATATCTCCACAATTCTATAATTATATTCTACCTTCTACCAAGGATATTCAAGACTCAGATTGTGAGTAATTATTTATTATCTACATTTTAGTTGCAGATTAAATTTATTGGAACCTAAAAATAACATTTATACAATAAAATGATTTCACTATCTTATTCAGAAGCATTTATCCATAATGCTCAATAATTAACTAATAAATATTAAAGTTAATACATTAAATAACCAAATAAAAGTATTTTTATTAAATTATTAATAAAATACTGTGTCAATAATTATTTAAGAAAATTTAACTCAAAAAGTTTAAATATAGGTTACATATTTTTAAAACTGCTGAAGGCATGAGGTGGCTTTTTATTAATAAACCAGTATGTGCACACATACTTTTGGGTCTTGTGCATTTGTGCGCTTCCGCGCGGCAGCAGAGAATAAATGGCGAAAATTAACATTTTCGGCGGCGCATGACAGCATTGTGAGATTTATTGTGTGTGTGGCCTCCTTCAATTGAGAGAGTCGAAAAGTAACGCGCCGCCGAGAATTATGCAAATCCCGTGGCGGCGGCGGCCGGCGTGGTGTCTTTCCACGTGCGCAGACAGGTTCTCCTTCTCTGCTCAGGGCGCACCATGCACCTCGCGCCGGTCCCGCGTAAATTAGACGCATAATCGCTTCTGCGGAGCCGACCGTGAACTTGACCGTCTGCTCCGCCGCCGCTCGCGCTGACCCATCCGCCAGCAGTCGAACTCTAGACTCACAAAAAAAACATGCAATTTACATAAAAGAATTGACAATGTTTTTTCTAACTTAACACATTTTTCTCCCAAAAGAATTTATTGGTCACGCCTAATAAATCAATGAAAATAATAACATTCCAAGTACGTCTGGAATATTTCTCGGTGAGAGCTGTGGAAAGGTGTACCGCGTTGTTTTCGCAACGGGCAATTAATTAAGCAGTAATTGAATGTGAGCAAACGGGTTTGACGTGATAGACGCTCTGCTAGCACCCAGTAGGGCACTTCCAGCGTTTTCATATTATATGCGGTGCAAAAGTTGAATTAATTGACTCGGACCAATGGGGGAACACACACGGTGAAACTGCTATTTCAATTAGGAATGATAGGGTCTTATTAAACAAGAATTTAGATAAACAGAGAGTTTATAATAATTTAATTATTATTCAAAAAACATCAGATCAACCAGTGGCCGCAGGTGAAATTAGTCTTTACTAACGCAGGCTTCATAGATCCTGGAGTTACTGTTGTGAAGGTAAAAAAACATCGTTTATATTAAATTCCTCCCAAGATTTGTGATTTATTAATATTAGTCAATAGAATTAATAAGAATTGTATGTATTTACTTGCATATTTTAAAATATATACACTTCTCTCTTTAAATAATAAGCAAAGCCATTCCACAAACATCACGTCATAAGCATTTGGAACTCAGCTTTAACAATTTTTCAAGATATCGTATTGATATAAATGTGTACTTTTTATGTGTTAATGTGATGTGTATATGCTTGATGTGGAAAAATAAACAAAATTGAAATTGAAATAAAAAAAACTCTTGTTTTTCCAATACCATTGGATGATATTCGTATTTAATTTAAACTATTTTCTGCATTTGTGCGAAATTCAAATAAGATTATTTTAAAGATCCACTATTGAGGAAACTCTAGACTTAAATACTATTGAATGAATCAAAACGCCCAAATTCAAACTATACAACTTTTCATAATAATTGTTTCTTAAATCTAGACTTGAAATTTAGAGAAAAACACACAAGCATACATGTATTTGAAATGCACAAATGCTCCATATCCCTCCAATTTGTTATTTCATGTGTGTCTTATGCCAATCATCTTTCTTAAAACCACATACATATAATTCTGGGTCAAGATAAAATCAGCGTTTCAACAAGAGGTCATATTATATGATGTATGATGTACCAACATAATCTTCATTAAAAAAGTGTCTTAAATTTATCACCCTTTTAATATATATACCTGCGATATGCTCATTTATACAAGCAATTTTCCCGTCTTGTTGGCTTACATTATTGCGAAAACCAAACACAATTTAGCAAGTGTCGGATTCTTACCTCTAAAACACGCGCACAAACATTAGAAAAAAAGACAGATGACTTTTCGGAACACCCCTTTGGTAAATTTATTGCACCATATGTGAGAGAATCGAATTAGCAGAGAGATTTTCATGCCCACGGCCCGAGCGCAGATTCCGGCTTGAGAAATACTGCATGGGTTCACGCCGTATGCTATACATGCGATGCGAGTGCACGCCATTAAACACGCATGTACCGCACCGGCAGCAACACACGCACGTATAATATGTAGGGAAAAAACGTGTGCGCAATCTTATAGCCGCAGCCCATGGCGCATCTCAGTAACCCAGTGCTCTCGAGAAGAACAAGTTCAAGCTTAAGCCCACGTATTATAACATTATTACGCCCGAGACCACACGTAGTATATAAAATGTACTTGCGACGAGAGAGTATGCTCGTTCGCGCATTATGCTCCGTGCGAATTGCGCGCGAGGACTATAATTAAGGCAATAAATCCTGCAGCGTCTGCCCAAGCACGTTTACGCCGAATGATTTATTATGCAATGAGTGCGCGAATAATTCGTTTTAGCGCGGCCCCGAGCACAATTTCGCGTATATATGTATGTGTACAGGAGAGTGATTACTCTAAATAATAAAGTAGTTAGGAGATATAATCGCGCGCACAAAACCATTATTATTAAACCTCCTTATGAGAACAGAGGCTCATTTTTCATTTCTTTCAATCGCAGATCGGGGGCCTATGGCCATTTGGGCATTAAGTGCGGTTCGATCAAAGCATTTTCAGTCCGGACTTCATTGAAACAATACCCTTGACGGAAGCAGATTCATTGAACCTAAATCAAAACAACTCTAGCGCTAATACGATCTAAATAATGATCACTCCGGCATACAAAATACTATTTTTCAGCAAAATCTTTAATTTGAGCAAAGAAAGAAAATAAAAATGTTAAGTATAAAATTTGCATCAAACGTTGTTTCGATTATTTATAATTGAGTTTAGACCTAAGAAGTCTCCAAATCCGAACAAAATCAGCAACAAAAAATAGCAATAGAGCTGCAGCCAAGATCTTTGTGTAGAAAAATGTTAAATTTACAATCTAAGGTCTATCCAATTTTGAATGATATCTAGTTCATACTATACAAATAGCTTTCAAAGTTAAAATCTTCTTCACTTATTCAAATGAAATTTGATTAAAAATTAAAATCTGTTCAGGAAAGAGATAAACAATCAATTTAAAATTATAGGCTTTTGGCAATGAATTTCAATTTCAATTTTTGTTTATTTCTCCACATCAAGCATATTACACATTAACACAAAAAAAGTACACATTTATCAAGTTAAAAATCAATAAGTACATACACATAAAGCCAAATCAATCAATAATAACAAAATCAGTATACATACAGACAATATAATTAGTTTGAGTGTGTACAAAAAAATGTGTGTGAATGTGAGTTGAGTGCGAGGGGGGAGAAAAGAGATTGCCGACACTAGCAAACCTGAGTTTGC
>LVVX01381759.1:0-10453 GCA_001676355.1 Baetis rhodani | reverse complement strand
CTCATTTCTTTGCAACAAATAAAAATCTAAATACATTGAGTTGCGATCGAGTTGAGGCCTAGGAGCCACACCCTGCGCACCAAGGCCCCCGCGCGCGCGCAGACCGGATCACCTTGGGCGGAAGCCCGCATTTGAGGAATTCCTCCTCCGTACCACGTCCAAGGCTGTTTGTTGATCTCGGCCGGCCGGACACTCGCGAACGGGTGCATCCCGGGCGGATCCCGCGGGCGGGGGCGTTGATTGATTTCATTGTTCGCACCTATTGTCTGAGAGAACAGATCCGCGAACGCTGTGACGCAAAACGGGGCCTTCCTCGATCGCCGCCGCCGCCGTCACAAAACTGACTCACGCTCAAACTAGTTTGCTCGCTCTGCCCGTTCATGCAGATGCGTATCTCGGCAGGGAAGAGATGCATTGTGCGAAAGATGAAAATGAGAGTGGTTTCCTGGCGTGCGTGCGTGGAATGCGCGTCCCTCTCTTTCTGTATATTGTCTTTAGCGGTTTGTCTTTCGTTGGCTTCCGTGAATGATTTATGCGTCTGCTGTCAATCAGCGCTCGGTCAGCCGGCGTCGGGTTACCATCTCGTTGCGTCGATGCTGGTGGGAAAATTTTGACTATGCCCTGTGGTCAAATCTAAATATTTGCATAATACATCAAGTTAAAAAGTAAATGTTGGGAGTGTTTTAATATAACATGAATTTTCGCTTATTTTTTGTGAGCTATTTTTTGGCAACTGAGGCATGTTTTTTATTTAATTTGGAGCTTCGTATTGCATCTGGAGATTTGAAATGTGTACGGTTTGTGTAAAGAGGAGTTGCTTGACACTGGTTCAAACATGTCCAAAAAGTCATTTAACAAAATCTGTAAGTCTGGGACCACCTATAAATATATAATGCTAATGCCTAAATTTGATTTGCATTTCTGGGTATCAAGTTTTTGGTTTGAATCTTGAACTCTTATATTTGAAATTAGCTGTACATACCTGCTCTATTCATATAGTTTAAAATTAAAATTTTTTCTCCTTTCCTCAAACTACTGGCCTAACTTGGTCTTTTGAAGCCATTTGAACCTGTCTAATTTTGTAGGAAACCATTTAAAAAAAACTCAAAATTGCATCCAAATTACTTCTCATTATAGATGACTTGATCGACAGCAAAATCTTCAAAGTAGCCCAACCAAATTTATTTGATTTAAAATTTGAATTGTTTACATGCGAGGAATCATGTTAGTTTAACATTTTGGTGGCGCTTTTCGCAGTTGTTGCAAGGAGTCAGAACAAGCGAGAAAGCATGCATAATGAGACTGCTCTCGCGTGCACTCCGTGGGCGTTTGGTTAATACTTCCGCAGTTTTCTCACTGCGCCAATTGTCACGCTCTAACTGAGTAACGAGTGGTATGCAACACGCGCCACTTGCGCGTAATGCAGGTGGCGGAGACTTGGCGTCAACTCGCTGTACTTACTCTGACTTGCAATTTCTGGTAATTGTATACCATTACCGACGCGGCGTGCTCGTTCGCAATATATGCACCATGTTTTAGTGCACAAGCGGCATAATTGTTTACGGTTTGTTGTGCTGTCAGGGTCGTCAGCACCAGTTTTCCAGCTGACTGAGGTTTCAGTGCTTGAAAATTACTCTGTATCATATAGTTTGTGGTATTTTTTTTTTGCAATCATTATTTTGTGGATAGAATCTAATGTGAACAGAAAAATATCAAAGTTTTGGCTTTGAGCTTTAATCAACCATTCCTGGTGATTTAGATTATTAGTATATCCAGGATATTATTTGTGCTTGAAGGTCCAGCTTGAAACAGCTAAATAAAGTGCTTAAGAATTTTATGACAACTGCAGACATTTTATTCTCTTGAATATAAAACTTACATGCGTATTCTCACTTAAGGCTCTTGTATTAATTTTTTATTTATTAAAAAGGTGTCAAGATAAAATGCGTATATTTACGTTCAAGCTCATTAGCTCTCTCGCTAATAAATCAGCGAGCTGGAAAAATTATGCAAATATTGCAGCTTTACTTCAAGGAATTCAGGTCAAATTTATTCTCTTAATATTTGTGTCCAAAACACGCCGAGAACACGTTCTCCCACAGTCGCACACAAGGACAACAATATTAATTGTGTGCACAATTTCCTAGTGCTCCGATTAACCCAGGAAACCTTTGGCGCACGGAGCACTCGCTCTGGTTCAACGGACAACAAAATTTGAATATCGCACAACCCATATTCGCAACATCCATCACGTTTATGCAAATTGGCCCGCGCCTCTTTTTTCAAACGCACACGCGCCGCTGTGCACACTCACGGCTCGCTACCGTACTCCTTCTATAAATTATCAACTTATTTATGCGCGTCTGCTGATAATTGAATAATTTCTGCCTGGGAGGTTTTTTAATGCATAGCCATCCATAACTTGATATCTCAGTGATGAGAGCGTACGTAAAAGGGCCTTGATCAGTCATTGACGCGCGCACTGACAAGAAAAATATACATATCGACAGTAGGGATTCTTTTCAAACCGTATGAAACTGGTACATTGTCACATCTCCATTGATGGAAACTGATTGTGAATGTCACATCAAATGAATTATTCAAGCGCAGACATTGTGATATCAATATTCATGATTTATAAAATTCCAAAACAGTTTTTCTCCATATCAATCGCTCAATGGCCGGAGAATTTAAAATAATATCTCATAGTGTCCTTTCCGTGAACAGCTGACTCAATTAGAAAGATTGAAAGTTTCAATACCTGTCGCCTTGGGAAACGAGATTGGCAAGGCAAAAGGTCCTTTATTTATCATGGTTACATGAATCACCCCTCAAACCCTCACGTTATTTGGAAATTATAGAGACATCTCATGAAATGAATTTGTCATTTTTATGAACATTTAATTCATATCCACACCAAAAAATAAAGCATTGATTTTTGACTGGGATGAGCTGTAAATTCGCTCAAATCAGAGTGATAAAGTTCTAACTTGTCCCTTATTGTTAGCTGCAAATAATCAGCCAGGAGCCCAGGATATATTTACACTTAATTATAATAAACATCATTTTACAGCTATATTTTTATAACTCGCGACAACACGAAACTATCATAATCCAATTCTGTCACCGAGCACAAATTAAATTTTGACCTGATCTTGTTAATGACAGGTGGGCAATGTTTTCAGATCATCGCTTTGGCGTAATCCTTTTCTGATCGCTCCGTGTTTCAAAGATACAGTCCACGCTGCTAATGATCCTTTCCGACAAAGAGGGCCATTTTTTTAGATTAATGACACTCTCGCAAATTGCCTCTCTCGCTAATCCCCTTTTCTTATCTTGACGACGCTTCGCATTAGTCCCTCCTGCTCTACATCTATTTTTGATGGCTGACGCATATAAATCACGTGTGTCACTTGTGCTCAAAGGCTTTGTTCCTGCATGCATGCATGCATGGTTGTCTTTCGTGCAATACGGTAGTCGCGCTCGGTGGCGGCGGCGAGTGCGAGCAAAAGCATTTCCCCGGGGCGGTCATTTCATCGACTCGGCCTTGGCGTTCTAGCTGCTCCAGATGAGAGAGTGAAAAAAGTCGCTCTCGCCATTTCCCTATGTGTGTGTGTGTCGCACGGCGGCGGGCCCATGGTAATTGGCGGCGTGGCTCCCAAGAGACCAAGAGAGAGAGAGAGAGAGAGAGACCTCACTCACGTTCGCCTTTTTGCGAAAAGCGACGCCCATTAAATTAAATTTAATGGAATGCCCCCTTAATGATTTGATTCACGGCAAAAAAGCTGCGACGTTTTGTTGTGGCGCGCACATGGCATGCGGTATTTTGCGCGCACTTTCCACAGAGATCTTATCGAGCGGCGTCGAGAGAGAAAGACGATTTATTCAGAGAATTGAACAGCAGCGGTGCGACCCTCGTTAAATTAATTGCTGCCCGCGTATAAAGCTATTAGCGCGAGATACGCTTGTCCAATTAAAAAGTAATAATATCGCAGGAATTTTATTATTTTTGATTTTTTAGTCCTTTTAGTGAGAAAAGTTGACTTGCTTCTTCACACTTGCAGTATCAAGAGATGCATTTAATAGAAAAGTTTCCAAGTAAACACAATTACATGCAAAAAAATTCGAGCTAATTACATTTGTAAATTTAGTGAAGTGATGGATAGATATTTAAAAACAACAGTTGTAATGAGTGAAACGTTAATGATATCGTGTAAAAATTCATTTTAACTGCTCCAAGAACGCTTTTGTCTCGAAGGCAATTGTTTAAAAACTGATATCGCATAAACTTAGAAATGAAAAATTTATGAAATTTTTTGCTAATATATAACCACCCAAAATGGCAAAATATAGCAATCTTCCATTTTTCTCGATTTTTCATTTCATGTGATAGGTGATAGTTTTCATTTTAACATTTTTTCCTCCTTTATCCCCACTTGTGGAAGGGTTGATGACAATACTTCATCTGTCTCTCTTGTAATCTCTGCATAGAAGTATAGGTGTCCAGACTTGTGTATTTAAAACGTTGCGTAGATAAATAATAAGGTGTGATTAAAAATCACGCAGAATGATCGTGATGTACTGCAACAAAATAATAGGCTTTATAGCAAAGCGTAATTTTTATTGCTGTTTGCTCACTGTGCAATTGAGATGACTATTTACAAGTGCAACAAATTACACTACTTTGATCGGCTTTATTGTAGCAGTCATTTTTATGGTGCGTTGTGTGCGTCACGAAAGACACAAGGAAGCTCTATTGCCTCTGCTGTGGCGTTTCCCGCTTGAAAATTGAATCACTCAAATAATACGACCACTGGCAAAATCGAAGTGCAAACAATGCTAATAGCGCTAATAGGAGTGCATATCCAAACAAAGGAAATGGCATGAGTGATTTTGCGAGATTGGATTTTGCGGTGGCCATCATAACAAGGGTTTCAATTTGTCGAATTCCTGGGGCACAAGAAGCCTATTATATATTCTCGGTGCAACAAAATTAATTGAATTCTTTTAAACGCTACTTATACAATAACGAGCTCGGCGCGGAGACAAAACAAAAAATAATTGCTCGGCGGCGCGAGCTGAACGTGAGCGAGTCATTGTTTGGTGCCAGGGTCAGGGTCGGTTGTTCGTGAACTTGGCCGAGGCGGACCCTGACAGCCAACAAACTATCTAACAAACTCTCTTTCTCTCGCCTGCTGTCGGGCGGCGGCTGTGGCGGCGGCGGCGGCCGGTGCTCCATTTCGCATCCGGTTGACGGCTGCGGCTTTTTTCGCTGAGCGGGAGCAGGTCCTGCTCGCGATGGGAATCGAGACTGGGTGGAAAAGTCATTGTGTGTGCGTGCGACCGGTTCTTTTCTTTCGGACGGATGCTGAGCTGACTGGCCGGCACACCACTCGCATTTTCGACTCGCGCGTCCGCTCCTTTTTTGGCCGGTCTCGTAATCAGCTTTTTGAATTGCGCACAAACGTTAATTTGGAGAGGAGACCTGAATCCAAAGCAGCTTCAGCGCCAGATTGTATCTCTCTGTTCCTCTGGTTGCGCTTTTTTTTTGCGCGCAAATTCATATTATACGTGCACTGCGTGCGACTAAATGATACCCAAGGGCGAGAATCTGGATGTTTTGACCAACAACTCATGTGAAAAGGAATGAAGCTGTTTATTGCTCGATGTCCATAAATTTGATCCAGCTTTTGATACATCTTTTTTGGGCAACAAGCAAAAAATGTAGAGGTGACTTTATAAAGCTATATTGATTGTTGTCGGCCAGCATTTTTATGTACCACTCTATACAAAGATCGTTTATTGGCGTTAAAAAAAACAGCACAATAAAATTATATCTTCCACGTTGTCGACATAATAAATATCTGCAAATCCCAATTTAGACAGGTTTTTCTATATGAGTTATTAATTACATAGAAAAACAAGAAAAATGCAACATCATTGATGTTGTAAAAATCAGAACTATGCGAGATTAATGCAACAATTTTTTAATCGTTATAAACTTTTGCGTATGTGTCTGCCTTGACTTTATTTTATTACGTGGCGTCTGACGCTGCATTGGCATTAAATTTCGTCAGACTGAAGAATTTCTACCCGCTCTTGTCAACAGCTGCGGTGCGATATTTGTCTCTCTTGTTGCTCAAGTTGATGTGTTTGTTTGCGGCCGGGCAGAGCGCTTTATTTTATGCCGCTTGTTTATGGATCAGTCTGCTGATCGCATACAGCAGAATATCCACCCATAAGCATTATGCAAGAGAGCGCGCTGATCTAATTACTGTAGGAGTGCTGCCCACGAGGCGAGACGGCCGCAAAAACATAATATCGGCATCGCACCGAATAACATATGCTGCTGCTGCATATGGAGATAGCTCACTCTCGATGCATTTATTTGCGTATATACAGAGGGTGGACACAGCAATTAAGCACGCACCGCGCTGAACTCATTACTCATGCGGGAGAGGCGGTGGCGCACTTGCACAAGTTCGTTACACATCACAATGCGTAATTTGTTTGTCAAGAAATTTAATGAATGCGGAGCACGTTAATGGTTTATCTGGTGTGCACTTGTCTCGTGGCCAACCATGCGTTAAAATCTCCTCGCTGATCGCCTTCGAAGAAGATTTTTTAGAAGCTTAAGGACAATCGATCTGATATCAGAACGTATGGAATCAACCTGTCTGATGTGTTCATAATAAAAAAAATTGCGCACTTGTTTTTAAGATGAAATATTTTATTAGCACCTCGTTCTTGTATAACCAAGGTGCTTTTACAACAGTGCGAAACCTGATTTAATTTGTCTTCTCGTATACCTGACCACCTTAAACACTGTATGCTCCAGTTATCAGCCGGCTCTTTCAACAACCTTGCAAGATGACATGCAAAGATACCAATTTGCGTATGGCCGGCGTCGTCAAGTTTAATTGAATCTGCAATTAGAGTCGTCGAAAAAGTGCGTGGACTGCTTCCTTTTTTTGCGGCGATTTCAAGGGCGGCGTGTGTGTTGGTCAACAGGCGACAAGTGTCCAGCGGCGCTGAAATTATGTGGTCCATTACTGCGAGCGGACCCTAGTGTTTATGCTCAATAAATATAAACTGCCGAATCAAGAGCAGAGCAGTCGATACACAAATTTAAATTAAATTCTTATCGCGAGCTGGTATGTTTGTGAGTCTTCCTGCCACTCGGGCGTGTCAGCGTGCGCGCGGCTACGGGATCTCGCGCAGGCCGGTCATCTCGCACGCCGCGCACACTGTTTGGCGACCCAAGGCCGGCGAGGACGCTACCTGGGGTGGGGCGGGCGGTGCCCCAGTATAAATGCTCTGGTATGAGACCCCAACAGCATCTTCCACTCTCAAACACCCAACAAACAACATGAAGGCTTTCCTGGTAAGACATTTCTAGCAATCAACGCGTTCGCAGCATTTTCCAATAGCAAAAAAGAAATTTTAATTTCACCAAAACGGCCAATTTTCTCAATCAAAAATAATAGCTGACCCGCACTGAACTGGCAAAAAAAATCGAAATTAACCCATTTCTCTTTTGCAGGTTATCTCCGCCCTGGTGGCTGCTTGCAGCGCCGCTCCCGCCCTGGTGGCCTCCCCCTGGGCTCTGCCCTACGCCCACCACGGCCTGGTTGCCCACGCTCCCCTGGTCAGGTTGGCCGATGACGGCCAGTACAGGACCGGACTGCTCGACAGCGCCGTCGACCTGCGCGGACAGTACTACCCCGAAGCCGAGGGCAGGTACCTTGCCGACGACGAGGGCTCATACAAGGCCGACGATGAGGGTGCGTACAAGCCCGATGCCGAGGGTGCCTACGTTGCTGACGCCGAGGGTGCTTACAATGCCGCTTCCGCCCACGCCAAGGAGGCCCTCTCCGAGGACGGTTCCTACAAGGGCGAGCCCCTGCACACCGCCATCGCCGCCGGCATCGTCAAGCCCGTCGCCTACGCCGCCCCCGCTGCCTATGCTGCCCCCATCGCTTACAACGCCGCCCCCTTCGCCTACAACGCCGCTCCCCTCGCCTACAACGCTCCCTGGGCTTACAACCCTCTGGCCTACAACAACGCCGCCCTTCTCGCCCACAAGTAGATCTTTTACAGATTGGTCACACGCGCACCACAAATACCCGACGCTTGACTTTCCTGTTCTTGATGATATGATGCGGATGGATGGATGAATGAGAGCGTTTCTCCGAGGTTTACTGCTTTGGGAATAGCCTGAGTGCTCCAGCGATTACTGTCTTTATTTGTATAATCTCTATATATACTGCTTGCCGCGCTCAAAATCGACAGATTTGAGCGATTGGCGACCAATGTCAGTCATGTTTCCTCATGAATAAAGCCAGTTTTCGTATTTTGACTGTGGAAATGAATTATATCACACTTTTCATTGCTACCCCTATATCATAATACCACTTATAGGTTAAACAGAAAAATAGCCAAATTTAGTTCATCTTTTTAAATAGGAGCAAAAACTGCAATTTTGACAGTAAATATAATCTTTTAATAAAAGCTCAATTTCAATATCAACCGCAAAAACAAAACAAAGCTATACCAACATGCTTACCCTGCAGTTGTGATTTTCATGTGGCTATATAGCGTGTGCCCTCTCCTTTGTTAACAAGCAAATTATTGCGTCTTAAAATTACTCTCTTACATAAACGAAACCAGTTTTAGGATGTATACTCATCACAACATCAAATCAGCTTCTTTCTTCCTATACCGTAGCTAATTGAGCCTACGCGACTCAAGAAAGCTCTTTAACGTGCATCTTATGGGCCCAAAAATGCATAGCGCCCCCTTATTTTTACTTTTGCACATTTTCATGCAGACTGCCAAACTATGAGTAAAATTAATCGGGCCGTTTTTTTTCAAAGGTACCTCCTTAAAATAAAATTCATCCAATTTATTGTCGTAAAGAAAAATTCACATACTCTTGTTCAACTACGAAGATGATAAATTGATATTCGCATTATAATTTTATTTGAATGCTTATAACCTCTTGTCATTTTTTCTGTAGAGGTTCACGCCAAATTAATTGCCCTGCGGGTCCTCCCAAAATTGTGCGCTTAATGTGTTTTTTGCGCCGCAGCTATTTCGCCGGTCTGTGTGTGCTCTGCATTAAATTACGAGAAACGCCCTTGGACCTCGCCCATCCACTCCTGCACTCTGCGTGTCCATATTCGTTGGAGTGGCCTTGATCGTGGCCGGCATAGGGCGGGGCGTCTTCGGAGTGCACACACGTCGCCGCGCGCTCAGCGATTTATTTGTAACATCGACTTTTCATTTCACGCCTTATATAATATTCATGCTAGGCGATATCAGGCTGGACGCGCGCGACTAGTTGGCAAGTGGAAAGTTATGTCATCCAGTTCATTTGCCAGCGCATTTGGCGCTGGACGTACGTCGGCGGGGCGCGTCTCGCAATGCTCTGATTAGTCTGCAATGCATCACTCTTGAATGAGTAATCGAGCGCTGTGATAATACCGACGTCAATTGACCGTGTCGCGGAAACCTACGTACTAGATTTTATGGAGATTTGCTCTAGCCATTTTTATGTCAAAGTCAAATTACTTAACAAAAGTGGTACTAGTACGCCTTCAAATGCAACTAATTGGTTATTGCGGGGGTGATTCTCAGAATTTGCCTTTTTTGTAATAAATTTTACTGTATTCACAAAAGGAAAAGCTGGAAAAGTTAAATGAAATATTACAATCTAGTGATGAAATTACTGAAATAAAAGTGAGCTCTTCTTAACAGCAGAAAATTTGATTCTTATTATTGTTTGGTAGGACATTATTTGGTCTTAACTTCAAGGCATTCCATGGCTCTTCCTGATGATATTATTTAGCAATTGGGTAGGCAACCGGGTTCGCATCCGTGTAAATTGTTTGCATACGTGTTCAGTGAAGCTATACTCTGCTAGAATATTGCGTAAACAGTGTTTTTTATTTTAAACAAATTCTTGGGGGAAACAAAACGTTTATTTGCAGAAGCCATGAAACTTTTGTAGTTGTATGTTTAAAATGTTTGATTTGTTTATCAATTATGAAAATATTTGTTTTTTTCTATTTGCGCTTTGTTGCTTCATGTGAAAATGTATCATAGTATTCATATTATGAATTTATTCTTGACACCTCTCACTATACTCGGGCGTTGAGCTCTCTTGGTCGGTCTTGATTTTGATTTTGTTTGGACTAAATAGTTTGATTAGGTATTGGAAATGATTGAAAGGTCAATATTTTTTCTCATACTTCTCACTCATAAATAATTTTATTCAGATGTTCAGCTAAATCAGTCATTCGGTACTGCCCATGAGTCACACCATCAGTCTAAAATAGGAGTTTAGGCGATGGTCTTGACAACGGAGGGAGCGGCATAAGCTCCATAAGCGACGGGGGCGGCACCGTAGGCGTAGTTAGCGCCATAGGCGACGGGGGCGGCGTAGGCAGCG
>LVVX01381758.1:0-10173 GCA_001676355.1 Baetis rhodani | reverse complement strand
GAGCAGCTTCAGCAAATTCTCACGCAGTGTGAGCGTCATCTGCCCAATGAAGGTATAGATTAGTTGTGCATTAATTTATTTTGTATAAATCTGATCACCGATTAAATTTTATATAAAAATTTCAATTTATAATAAACCTAAATTGTATGAGTTGTAAATTAAAAGATATTTAATTTTGCAGTTGTTCAGGAAATAAAGAAAAAGCACATAGACGAGTCGAATGAAGTGCCAACCCCAAGACGCAGATCTGTGCGCTCGTCAATTTCTGGTGCTGAAATAGCTGGTACTCTGAAGATAAATGCCTCTAATAAGTCAGTTACCGTCTCACCTTCAACTGGATTATTTGAAACTGTACAGCAAAATGAAAAGAACAAGAAGCTTGTGGCACCACACTTCAAGACTCCTACTAGACTACCACCCCAACTTCCTACGGGCTCTGCTGGCATGTCTGAAGTTAGTGTTGATCCTGAAGAAAAAGTAACAACCTGGTTGAAAAAAGCTGTTCCTGGTAGCAAAGCTCCTACTCAGGAAAGACCAATCAATTCCATTTCCCTCGTCACGCAGACTACCTTAGTATCTGCATCACAAGCAGGTGCAAAGAAAACACCAAACCTGCAAAGGAGATCTACGCCAAGAAAGGCGGCGGGGGAATTTCCCGTAGAAGCGTCCCTGCCAGATGTGGAAGTAAGTCAAGCAGATTCTATTTTTGTTGCTAAGAGACCAGAGAGAAAATCGTCTGCAAGTACAGTGGTCAACAGAAGAGTAGAATCTGAAATTGTCGTGGATAATGATTCAGAGCTCTTCCAGTACCAGTTGGATGGGAACCAACAACATAAGGTCGAGAAAAGTACAAAGAAGTTAAACGAGAAACTTGACAGCTCCTTTGAGAAGAAAGGTGTAAAGGGTATTGGACTTCGCAGAAGGAGACCAACACCTGTAGTGACAGAACCTGAACCTGAGCGCATTAGTTCTGACAGTGAAACAGATGACATTGCTCCAAGAAAAAAGAAGACAGTCTGCATAATTTCTGACGAAGAGGCAGATGATGAACCCCCAGTTGACAATCCTCCAGGGCAAGTTGAAATGATGGAAACCACAATTTCAGACTTCGTAGACAACAGAGAAAAGAATAAATCCTCTAAGCAGTACACGAACAAAAAACAAGATGCTCAGCTTCAAAACAACTCAATTGTCAAAGAAGTGATTCCCAGACACGACACTAGTTTGCCCAATTTTCCTGTCTCGTCTATGATCAGTGAAAAGAGAAGTCGCCTCTCACTCCGAGCATCTTCAAAGACACCATCGATTGTCGAGGTTATATCTCCTGTTAGTAGCCCATCTGCAAGGGACAAAGGGAGGCAAGAGGAATCAAGACTCAATGTAAATGCTACAGTCATTTCAAGATTCAAAGAAATGAAGTCAAACTTCAAGGAAATGAAGAAAAAGCCATTGAATGTCAGCACGAGCTCGGCGCCCAATGTCATTTCCACTGGAAGGGGGAAAAGATCGTCGATCAGCAGTAAAGAGATGATCATTGACTCTGCAAGTGGCAAAAATTCTCCAGCATCGTTAGCCACCAAGGACGGTTTGGTGAGGGAAACTCTTGAAGAAGAGCTAGAGAGCGCAGAGACATTGGTAGAAGAAGTTGAGGAGAGCCCAACCCAGTGCAGTCCTAACATCGTGGAAAATTCACTTCCAGTGGAGTGTTCCCCAAAGCCTATCCAGACTGTGCACCAGCACCACTTGAACACTCCAACGTCCACCTCACCTTCTGTGATTTCCAACTCACCCCTGCAGAGTCCTTTTGTCCTCACCGCTCCTGCCGTGATTATCTCTCCTAGCACAGTGAGGCTTCTGGAAAAAGGAGCAGCCAAATCAAATGACATCAATGATGAATGCAAAAAGAGGAAGACATTCTCCCTTGAATCAAACACGGGTGAGATTACTGGAGCTGGAATTTCCGCTCAGCGGTTGGAACAAGCTCCAAATCAAAGAAGGCACCTGTCTCTTCTCAGCCCAAATCCTAAAGGTAATACTCATCAAGTCAAAATTTCAAAATATTTATATTAAGTTCTGTAATTTCAGTCCTTCGTTCAGTGAACAGGATTCACTTTTTCAAGCATGGAAAATTGAACAGAGCAAGGAAACCTTTCAAAGTCGTCTTTGTGAAGCTGGGATATTTGAGTCCAAAGCTCGTTGAGAAGCATCTTACCATGAGGTACGTCAGAATCTGAATACAAATTAAGGAAACTAACTCAGCACCTTTTACCACATTTTAGGACAAAGCGATATAGTGATGCTGCTGTTCAAACCCATCTGCTGTATTCCTCCCAATCAGCCTCGGAGATGATTTCCCGTAGTCGATCAGCAACCAGTGGGATAAAAGCACACAATCACTCGGTTCTGTGCCAAACATCACCACTATTAGATGAAACCACCATTAGCGACAATCATGAGAACTCGCTTACATTAATTAACGAAAGGCGTTCTAAAAGAGGAAATTCTGTTCTCGTCTCCCAGATAAATGATGTTGAAGAAGAGGAGGTGATTGAAAAGAGCCAAGATTTGGTCCCAGATCACATATTTGAGGAGCCAGCTGAAAAATATCAAAAGAAGACCGTCCAAGAAACTTGCACGTTTGATTCAAATGAAATCATTCCTGCCAGCTACATGACACCCACTCAGAAGAGCAGACGTCAAATCAAGGATACAAGTTCTCTCTCCATGTCCCCAGCAACTGGACCTTACGAGACAATGGAATCTCTCAACGAGTCGGACTACCATGAGAATGACTTGCGCCCCGTCAAAGAAACGAGAAGGAGGAAAGTTGCACGGAAACTTTCTGAGGTCGAGAAGGATAACTCAGAAAGTTGTAGAATTGCTACTGAATCCAAGAAGCAGAAATTGGTCACAATGGACAATGAACTTGAGAGGGAAATGCTGTGGACCTACAGCAGCCAGGATGCAGTTGTTGTAGCTGCAGTCAAAGAGAGATGTGCAAATGCCCAAGTTGACACCGAGCCTGCCGCATCTGTGTTAGGGGGGCAGCCTGGAAATAAGAGTGTAAGCCACATTAGTCCATTCTTGGAAGATACAGACACGGTAGGTTTTGATTTAATTTCATTCTATCCCAGATTTTAACTTAGAAACTTAAGGTGACGGAGAACACTGATGTGCTGAACAAAACTTGCCATCAAAATAAGCAATTACCTGAGAATCTCCAAAAGAAGCCTGACGAGATGGAAATAGCAGAAAAAATGGTTTGCGAGGTAAATGTTTGAGCCAGGCATTGAGCAACATAGATTAAGTTTCCGATTTTTTAGGAATCTGATGATGAAATGATAGAAGGCACTCCTAAATCTAAAGCTGATCAAACCACTCCTTTGTAAGGATATGATTAAATATTCATTGCATTTCTAATTAAATTGTTTGCAGGGCTCCAAACATTTCCTTGAGTTTTTCAAGTTTAGCCAGAAATCAAATTAATCAGGTCCACACATTCTGCAGCAAATTCCAGCATAGTTCTGTTAACACATCAGTTGGCCCAGGAGTGACTCATCTAATCGTAAATTTATTGAAACCAATCTCAATTTTGTTGTAGTTGAAATATGCCTTTGTAGGTCCCACGATCAGATGACATGATCACAAACAGTACATTGAAGTTCTACCTGGCAGTTGCAAGAGGATTGTGGGTTGTGTCCAGTCAGTGGATAGTAGATAGCATTTCTGCTGGCAAGGTTATTCCAGAAGTAATAAAACCTTTCGAGTGTTGCTGGGATATAGAGTAATATTAATATCTCTCACAAATCAGACTCCGTACGAGATGAAAAATATGCATGGATCAGATGGACCAAAAATGGCTCGGTTGAGCGGTGGTGGAATTTTGAAGGACTTTGAGTTCTACTGTCTAGAAGGGGACTATGCATCCGTCAACAAAGAGCAACTGAAGGTAACCTCAATATAAAATTATGCTAGGATATGTATGAGGAATGACACTAATCATTTTTTAGGATATCATTGTTTTTGGTGGAGGAGGAGTTATTCTGGACCTAGATCAAGTCCAGCACAAGAAGTACAGAATTATCATCAGCCCAATAGATACTGTCAATGAAGGTACCATTGAGGACTTGCATTTAATTTGTTTTGAAAAGTTATGCCTAAACTCTATAATTTTTCAGAAATTTTTGAAAAGAACTGCATTGTGCTCATCGTAGACTGGGTGCTGGAGTCCATTGAAAACTACAAGCTAGCCAGTGCCTTTAACTACTTGCCCTCTGGAGTCACATTTACTCAGATTTCCCAGGCACGCTATGATTTGCCAGTAGAGATGTTGAATATTAATTCTGGCTAGTTTTCTTCTTTCAATAAGGCTACAAATATTTTAGCTACTTTTAATTTTTATAGAATTGACATTAAAACATGGTAGTAATTATAAACCTAGTTTTATTATATTTAAATTAAACAATACCTTTCAAACGGCAGCAAATTGAGAAATTAGTTGTAAGTCATGTATCTTGGGGTAGCCGAGAATTTGGCATAAGACTTAATCACTTTGTTGACAGCTTCAAGGAAGTCCTTCTCAGTGGCAACCTTGCGACGCGCTCTGATGGCGAACATTCCTGCTTCAGTGCACACTGACCTGATCTCAGCACCTGGATTTCATAAAAAAATGATAGGGATTCATCAAATAATCAAGTTAGCAACACTTTACCGGTGCTGTTGGGGCAGAGACGAGCAAGCAGTTCAAATCGAATGTCCCTCTCCACACTCATTGAGCGGGCGTGAATCTTAAAGATGTGCGTCCTGCCCTCCATATCAGGAAGACCAAACTCAACTTTACGGTCAAGACGACCTGGACGCATGAGGGCAGGGTCAAGGGTGTCGGGTCGGTTAGTTGCCATCAAAACCTACAAAATTTAATTACAGACCGTTCAATCTAAGAAGCAAATCCTGGCAAATACCTTAATATTTCCTCTGGGATCAAATCCATCTAATTGGTTGATAAGCTCCAACATAGTTCTCTGAACCTCGTTGTCTCCTCCAGCACCATCATCAAATCTTGCTCCACCAATAGCGTCAATTTCATCAAAGAAAATCAGGCAGGCTTTCTTGCTCCTGGCCATTTCAAATAGCTCTCGCACCATCCTGGCACCCTGTCAATAAAGAGGTCAGATGGCTCTAGGAGAAAAGAAGTTAAGAAATTTACCTCTCCAACGTATTTCTGTACAAGCTCAGATCCGATCACACGAATGAAGCAAGCATCTGTTCTGTTGGCCACGGCCCTTGCACACAAAGTTTTGCCAGTTCCAGGGGGCCCAAAAAGAAGGACGCCCTTGGGAGGCTCAATACCAAGGTTGACAAACTTCTCAGGCTGAAATAATTTAAGACAAAAAATTTACACATTGATATTTTCAAATCTGCCTTATTTTTCTAGTGTAACGTTTTTAAATTTGAAATCCAGGGAAATTTTCAGAAAATTAACAGTGATATTAAATACCTTTGAGTAAAAAAGTATTGTGATTAAATAACTAAAATACAAAGGTATAGTTACGTGAAGCAATGGAGTCTCAACAACTTCTCTCAGCTTATCGATCTGCTCTTTGCAGCCACCAACATCGCTGTAAGTTACATCAGGTTTTTCTTCAACTTGCATCATGGTGACGGTAGGGTCGATTTTAGGTGGCAGAGGAATGTGGATTTGGTACTTGTTACGATCTACGCCAACCCTCATCCCCTCCTCAATGTCCGTGGGAGCCACAGTGTCTGCTAAGTCCACCACAAATTTGGCAAACTGCTTGACGTTGATGATGTACTTGGGGTCGTCCGAGTCAGCATTGATGATTTTAGTGCAACGTGCCACCTGCAGCGGCTGCTCATTCTGCAAAGTTTGCTTGTCTGCGGCCAGATCCCAAAGGGCTGGAGGAGCAAGACCAGTGTCCGACTCCTTGATTCCAGTCAGCTCGTTGACCCTCTTGATCGTGGCTTGGATGTCCTCTTCCACAGTCTTGATGCTTCGGGTGTATTGACCCTGGCCCTGAAATTTTCAAATCAAAATTAGCCACAATTAAGCTATTTTTTAATCCTTTTTAAACTTACGTAGGATTTCAGTAAAGCAATATCAGCCTCGTCGAGAGCTGTAAAAATTCAAGATTTAGAACTCAAATTATGTAGTTTGATTCACGTCGCTATGCGTAACGATGACATGAGGGAAATTTCAGATGGGACACGTCTGAACTCACATTTTACTTCCTTTTCTTCCTCCTTTTCCTCGTCCTTAACCTTCCTCATCTCATTTCCAAGGTAATCTGGCATTTTGGATTTAAGAGAAATCTACAGCAAGCGAATAAAAGTCAAATTTTTAACAAAAATTGTTATTTCAGTCGGCTTTGCTGGTTTGTTGATGATAATTCTGTCGAACTAGTTTTACGAGTTCCTTCAGTCATGAGATCACTCTCCATTTGCTATGCGCACAACACAGGTTAGTATCTTTGCGCAAGTTCTCTGCCGCCAATGCTCATAAACGAAGAGCTCACGGTGTATTTTTCGCCCATCATCCTTAAAGCGGCCAGTGCGCATGCGTTCTGCATTGGTGAGATGGGCGTAACAGGTTGAAATTGACAACTCTGAAAAATCGTAATTTGTTCTGTTGTGTCGGTCAAGTAAGGGTCAAAGAACCTTTGATTGATGTCAAGTAGCTGATGCCCAAGACGGAAAATGCGATAGGGAAATTTTTTGCTAGGACAAAACTCTAGGAAGGGTGCCTGATGTGCAGTAGTCTCTCGAGTGATGTCATTTGGTGACGAACAACTAAGATTTTCGACAGCTGCTTCTTTAGCTCGAATACTATGTCTGGGATTAGCTGGTGTGTATTTGCATGCGTTTATTTTGACTTATTAGTTAACGCTCATTTGTGGACTATATCCATAATCTTATTTATAGGTACTCAAGTGACAACGTTCGAACGAACCCTGTACCGCTGTGCAGTCTAACAAATTTACAGCTCAGATTTCTTTGTCCTGCTGACTTAGAAGAGGTGTGTATGGATGTGTGTATACATTTATTGGGGGGATGTTTCCCAAGTCTTCAAAATAATTCTGGATATTATTTGGATTATTTGTTTCTTGCAAAAAAATTATTTTCATTAGAGACAAAAACTTTGTATTTTTTGTATGTACATATAGATGTGTAATTACTTACATTATATTTTCGTCAGGTTCGGCACCTTTGTCAGGACTGGTTTCCTATTGATTATCCAGATTCTTGGTATCATGACATAACTTCGGATCCAAGATTTTACTCTTTAGCTGCCATTTATGGTGGTATTATTATTGGATTAATTGTAGCAGAGATCAAGTCGTACAGTGGACTCAACAAAGAGGTACATTTTTAATGATTCAAGCATTATTCAATTAATTAAAAAATATATAAATTTTAGGATCGAGCTATACTCTCCGTCTCACCTCACGAGCGTGTTCAAGTTGGATACATTTTAAGCCTAGGAGTAAGCAAAGTGCACAGGAGAAATGGAATTGCCTCTCTTTTACTGGAAAATCTCATCTCCCATTTGACCACTAATGATTACATGCAGTGTAAAGCGCTTTTCCTGCACGTTCTCACAACAAACACTGCTGCTATCCACTTTTACGAACAACGACGATTCAAGTAAATATATTGTTTTAAATTTTTCAATGATCTCTCATACATAAATCTCTCATATTACAGGCTGTATTCATTTCTGCCTTACTATTACAATATTCATGGAAAGAGTAAAGACGGTTTTATGTACGTACTTTACATCAATGATGGTCACCCGCCTTGGAATTTGGTGTATCCTTTTCAAATTCTGAGCTTCAAACAATTATTACATTTTATAACTACAATTAGGCCGTTTCATGTTTGTTAACTATAAAAATATAATTTATATACTGGTGAATTCCTTGACATAAATTTTCAGTGACTACGTTAAGCACTATTGTGAAGTGATGATTAAAGTTGACCCTTGCACTGTGCCAATGTGGATATGGGAAAAGCTGCAGGGCTTCAGTGAGTGGATTTGGCCAAGAATGGGCCGTGCTGCTCACAGCACGTCGACCCTTTTTTGGTAGACTGCTTCCAGATATTCGTGGTGTAAAGAGTTAAGTATTCCTGATTCCTAATTGTATGTGTTGTTACTCGATTAAGCCACCGAACAAATTTTTGTTTCATGATCATGTTGTATTCAACTTCACAAAATACTGTCATGTTTGCCAACCAAAGCCTACACAATATTTTAAGTGATACTAAGCCTCATGGCTAGGCTAAATGTTAGTTGGGCTTTTGAGCTATGGTGTATTTTCTAAGTCAGTCAGTAATCTTCTGTATTCTTGAGAACTCCTCTGTGCCATCCAAATCCCATAATTATACATTCCAAAAGTATTTTGTGAGCATACATTAATGCAGAAATGTTTCCAGAAGTACTATTCCAAATCATTGTCTGAACTTATTTTCCAGCATACATAAATAGGATTTTTTCTTAAAAAATTCAGTGATACCATGAATTGGAAGCTTAGTAACCAATCTCATTAAAAATTAATTATGGTGCTGGTTTTAACCACTGAAACTTAAAAATGCTCTCTTGGTACACTTCTGTTATTGTAATTAAGTTTATTAAAATTTTGTGTGTGCTCTGTTAATCATAAACAAATTGTGACTCTGCACAGGAGCTTACTTTTCTCAAATTGGTGCGCGAAGTATTAATGGTTCTAGAGGGTTGTTGAGCCAATGATGCAAATTTTAATTATAAGAAGTTTACACCACAACTATTTGTCAAACAAATGAGATGGAGACTGTTATATTTTTAGAAGTAGCACAAAATGTTATGTGGCACAACTGCTGTAGAGAAATATCAAAATAAACTTGAATTGAACTAACATGGCCGTTATGCTACTGATTTTCCTGGGCGAGCTGCTGCAAAAGCAGCATACGCTTTCTCTCCAGCTCCTCTTCGCTGAGGTCACCATCATCGTTGATACTTCCAGCAGGACTGCCGGGAGACCCTGGATGGTCTGGGCTGCCCTCGTCTGAATGTTCAGGAGACTAAAAGAAACAAGGTTCATATATCAGAATACAGCTGCAGGCTAAAAACTTACAGATAAACTCCTGTTTCTCTTTTTCTTTCTCTTCTGCTTTTTCAATTTGGCAAGCTCACTCTCAGACTCTGAGTGACTGTCCTCATGCTTCTTCCTTCGAATTTGCTCGTCTTCAGAATCGGAGCGCTTTAAAGAAATGCAACAAGAACATGAGGTAAGTGACGTTGAAAAATGTGACAATTTACCGATCGGGATCTGGACTTTCTCTTCTGTTTTTTGTTTTTCTTTGACTTCTTGGTTCTAGAGTGGTGGTGAGAACACATTTCCTCAGTTTCATGTTGGAACTCCTATAAATATAGTTATTTTAATTATCTTTTGAACATTCCGAACGTTTCTCAAACCTTAAAAATCCTGACCCGCTCTGATTCCAGAGTAACAGCCTCAAATGCAGGGTCAGATTCGACAAGAGTCCTGATATCATCCCAGGAAGATTCGCTGGTGATGTTGCGTTCCCTGAGCAATGTCTTGAATGCAGTTTCAAGTTTTCTCGACTTTCTAGTCTCCTCCTTGAGCCGCTCTTTCTCTCTAGCCTCAGCCTGTAAAATTCTTTTTAATCAATGATCTTGTGCTGTAAATACTGCTTACCTTTTCCAGGAGAGCATTGTAGGTTAATTTCACATTCCCAGCATCCAGTGTGGCAGATCTACCATCTTCACACACAATTTTGGCAAAGTCTTCAAATGTAGTGCCAACCTAGTGACATGCCAAATTTCTAATCAAACAGCTATTTCAGTGATCGCTTTTTACAGACCTGTACTTCAAAACTTTTTTCCTTGAGAATTTCTTTAATGATTTTCTTCTCATCATGGAAGCGTGATTTGAGCTCCTCAACAAAAAACTTGAACAGGTCAAGCGGAGTGGAGCCTTGCTGTCCAAGCATGGCTGAGAAACGAATGTCGGAAGAAATGACTGGGTATAGCTCAACCCACAAAGACATTGACGTTAGTTTTCCCGTTTCGTGCAGCTCGTCAAGTAAGTTCTAAAAAATACTTTCAAATACACGTTCTAACAAATTGCGTCGTCACCTACACCAAATCTTTCTCTA
>LVVX01381757.1:0-10000 GCA_001676355.1 Baetis rhodani | reverse complement strand
GTTGGAGTGCAGAGAGTGTACAGATTGTTGATAAGAGCAACTATTATGCACACCCTTGCAGTCTGGGGGACGGAGTAACTTTTCCACAACGCTGTCTCGATGAGGATTCGCAGCAGCTGTTAGCTTCTAACCAAAGGTGGTCGGACACTGAGTCGCCACCCCCTCAAAGGCACCAGGTGACAGGTAAAAATCGCAACTTGCAACCACACCTCTTTGCCTCTAAAACCTCTCTTGTGTAAATAATACAAATATTTTTGGTCGAAACGGTTAAAATTGTATGTTGGTTTTGACAGCCATTGAGGATGACAGTGATTGAAATTTCTGAAGTAAGAAAGTTTTGCAGATTATGCTAATAGTCCTTAGATGCAAAGGAAGCGGCTTTTTGCTTATATAAACTTCATTACATCGAGCATATTATTATCATAGATTTCATATAATGCAAGGTGGTAGAGAACAGCATTTTTTAGATTTTCAGTTGGCATGCTGAAATGCATTTGGGTGCTGTCAACACAAATGGACTAATTGTAAGAAAAAAATGTCCCCTGTCACACGTCCCTCAACTCCAAATGATTTGTATCTTTGTTTTATAGCCGCAAATAAATTGTTTTATTGGGTCATTTTAATAGCCGCAAATAAAATTGAAATCATTTCTTGGCCAACGAAAAGAGATTATTCAGCTGAAATCCATTTAAGTAAGGGAAGATCTCAATTAGAATGTAACAAAAGTCAAGTCTCAACTAAGTACTAAAAATTTGATGTCTTAATTATGCATGCATATATCACCACAATGAATACAATTGTGTTTATAAAGGATTTACAAAAAGTTCCCTCTTATTTTTACACCGCATGTTTTGCAGTTGTTTATTAGTTATGAACAGAATCACCCAAGAATGGTAAAAACATGTATATTCTGATCTAGTGGCAAAGCAATTTACATCTAAGGCCTTAAAATAAAAAACCTTAAATTTTTTCTATTAGAATCAATGCAAATTTTGTACTATTTTGGCTTAAAAAAAGTTTTTTGCATTATTAGTCATAACTTTCAACTTCTAGCGGATGACCAGAGCTTATGCCGATTGCATATTGCTAGAAACTAGTCTGCTAATTAATAATTTACACCCTTTTAGTACAAGCTCACTTTTTTGTAAATTTACATCTGGCAACCCCTCTACGATTTATGGCTTGCTAGTGTTTGGAAATATGGGACCATAGATTTTCTTGTTAATATAATATTGCATCCCGGAGGGGTTCATTGACACCAAACATGCTTTCTGTACACATGCCTTTTTCCAATTTCGACCTTCTTTCATACATATCTGTCTTTAATTTCAAGTAGCATTTCCACCGTATCCAATTTGAAATCGATTAATGTACTTTTTCTTTGTTTGACGACTTTACAGCAGAGCTGGATGTGAGAATACTGTAATTGAAATGCCGCAGCCTTGTGTGTGATCTCTCCCCTCTCTCAACCTGCAACCCTGGGCATATTAGAGTGGTAATAACAATAAACCCTATCACTTAAGCTACACAAAGACTCAAATGAAGGGAATTAAAGAATAAAAAACAGTCAGTTGATTTGTCAGGTGGAGCTTGAGATGTTTCTGGACGAGAAAATTGTACTGGGTTTGAAACATCCAACGCTTCATCTTCACACACACAGAAACACAATTTATACACAATAGGAACTGTTCGACTTAGATATGTTTCCACAATGGCATTTTATACTGAAACGATATTGACATGGATAATTCAGTTGTTATTCATTATATTGACGACAGAACATCATTTATTATATTGGTCTCTGTGACATATTTGTAAATTAAATTGTGAATATTGTACAATCGTTCTGCGAAATCAATTAGGAGCTGCATGGAGTTTCACATTCCACAATCTTTTTATCTAAATTTATTTTTGAGAAGCGTAATCAAAAAAATTGAAGCACAAAAAAACTCAATCCAAACCTTGCACCTTAATGTCATGTGTCTCCTTTTTAAATTTTGTATGTGACACAAAGGCTGAACTGTAGAGGGAATATTCAATTTTGTGGATCCAACCCAGTCGGCTATTATTATAGGTGCTTTTTCCTTTAGTGACTCTCTTTTGTTTTATAATAGTAAATCTTTATTTTTGGTGTTCCTTCTGTTGAAAGAGTTCACTCCTTGTTTCGCTGCTTTACATATATATTATATTGTGAGTTGACATCGAAAGTAGATGCGCATTTTATCAGTTAAGTTTCAAATCCTTGATGGCCTACTAGGCATGCGCCATTCTAAAATAAGTTATGTATCGTGTTCTTTTCTAGAGCCCCTTCTGTAGAGTAGTCACCCACCTTGTAATTGTTACATTTGTAAAAAAACACATCTTCAAAATTCAAAGTATATGTTATGAATCATAGCATCATGATATGTGTGCGCCTTTATGTTCCTTTTGGTTATGTTGATTAGTTTTCTAGTACATACAGATGAGAATATTTAATAAAAAATACAATGCCTAAATTCATACAAAAACAGACTAAACACAACTCTAAATGCTGCTCTTGTAATTAATTGTATCACTGATACCAAAGCCCATTTTGTGTTGTGTTTATCAGCATATTTTTCTATTAAAATTACAACACTATTAAGTAGTCTGTATCATCGTGTTTGCTTAAAACAAAAACTCATATTTAAACTTCCAAACTCTTTTAATTGTGACTATCAATAATCGGGCTTCAGGTAAAAATCCCTTAAAAAAAATAACGCTTTGAGTTCATCACATTAAAATTCCTTCCGATTTTATTGAGAAACATGGTAAATAATTTATATAATTTTTTGGACTGCTACAATTTGACAGTGAAATATAATACAAAAATAAAAGATCAGAATCTCAGCAAAATAATGAACTATCTATACATGCACTGAGATCATAAAATCGTACGTGACAAGATCACTATTTGTCCAGCATTACAACTGAGTCAATACCCACTGCTTTGAGACCAGAACTAGAGGGCAAACAAACACTTTTATTGAAAGTCTTCTTTTTACTCCGCTGAGGACTCTTTTTGCCCATGTGCGTGCGGACATGTTGGTCGAGAATGGCCTTCTGACGGAAAAACTTTCCACACTCAGGACACTCAAAAGGTTTCTCGCCCGAGTGGATGCGCAGATGCTGATTGAGGATGGCACGTTGACGGAAGGTGCGATCGCAGAGCTCGCAGGAATAGGGCTTTTCCTGCGAGTGGATGCGCAAGTGCTGCTTCAAATGGCTCTGCTGCCGGAAGCACTTGCTGCACTCAGTACACGAGTAGGGTCTGCTGTCCGAGTGGGTGCGTTCGTGCTGCTGCAGTGTTGTTTTCTGTCTGAATTGACGGCCGCATTGTTCGCATTTGTAGATGCGGCCGTCCGACGCCGGTTGCACCACTGGCAAAGTAGGCTTTTCAGTTGGTGGACAGGCTAGCACCCACTGACTGCTCGAAGTCGAAGAAACAACATTGTCCTCGGGTAAAAGACGAGGGGATGTTAATGTCGAGGTGAATGCGGATGATTTTGGCTCGTGATTCAAGCTTTCATTCAGCAGCTGTGGCAGTGCAGCCGGCTGATGACCTCCTGCCATGTCCATAGCAATCTAAAAATATTTTTAATTTTTTAATTAGTAAGAAAATTATTTAATTTTTTAACGATAAAACAAACCTGGTTTCTGAGCTCGTCGCCGTCAGCTAAATTCCATGTCATTGAATGTAAAACCATCCAAGCTGCATAGCGAGCCACTCTGATAGAAGATTCTATTGTGCAGAATTCAACAAGTCCACGTCCTAGACACCGCGCCTCCGCTTGTTTACATTACAGTCACAGTCGCGAAAATGTGAGGAGCGGGATCATTGTGTTTGGCGTTTGGCTTTGATTGTTTTGGTTTGATAGATAGCCACGCCCGTTTAAATCCCCCACCCCCACTCCAACAGCTGCGGCTCATTCAGCACCCAACAGCAGGCGGTCGCCCAACTTTGTAAACATGGCAAATTCGCCGACGGAATAATTTAGTTTTACAGAAATTTAGTCAAGAATGGCTTCTCCGTCACAGGTGAGAATAATAACTGACTTGAAGAGCATCCATTCCACCCAAATATCTGCACACCTGCGTGCTAAGATCCGCATCAACATAAAAATCGATTTTTCGATCCAACACTTTCAAGCGAAAAACTTTTCATGGCCTTAACCACAACTTTCTTTGTGCATGTTTTTATGAATATTCATTTGTGTATTTCAGCGGAGGCTTCAGCGGGAGCTGAAATTGATGCAGTCGGAACCCCCGGCTGGGATGCTCGTCGACTACGAGGAGGCAATGCAAGATTTGACTAGGTATGATATTATATGCGTGGGAATGGGAAATAAAACTTACCTATTACCTAACAAATATATTGAAGCGTGGGCACGTGAATCAATATTTACATCGAATTTGATTGCAGATGGATAATCAATGTGGAGGGAGCCTCTGGCACGCTGTACGAAGGAGAAAATTTCCAGCTGCAGTTCAAATTCGGCTCCCGTTACCCATTTGACTCTCCTCAGGTAAACAGCAAATCTGTGATTGGAAATAACTCTACCAGAAAAATACATACTTTTAGATGCCTCTTGTTATTTGATTATGCTGGGCTTGCATGATTGCGAAGGGAGATTCTAAAACAATTAAATAGCTATGTTTATCCTGTTTATCTTTTATATCTGGGTTTACTTTTCAAAACTCAAGGTAATGTGTCATTATTTGTACTTGCAGGTGATGTTTACGGGTCCAAATATTCCCATCCATCCTCATGTGTACAGTAACGGACACATCTGTCTGTCTATTTTGACAGAAGATTGGTCTCCGGCCTTGTCGGTTCAGGCTGTTTGTCTTTCAATAGTGTCAATGCTTAGTAGTTGCAAAGAGAAGGTATATTTTAACTGCATCAGTTCCAATAGTATCTTATTACTTTTCATTTGTAGAAGAGACCTCAGGACAACTCATTTTACATCAAGACGTGTCATAAAAACCCCAAAAAGACGAAATGGTGGTACCACGGTGAGATTTCAATTTTAAACTCAGCCGAATATTTTACTTAAGTATGCCATTTGATTTCAGATGACAGTGTCTGATGAATTGAACCAGAGTTGTTTTAATGAAATAGCTTTAAAATCTCTCACCTCACCCTGTTTGAGTTCGATGGTACTAAGTTTTAATTTTTATTGGTGACCAGTATGAAATACTTGAGTTTCCTTCAAGAATTTTCCAGCGATATTGATCTCTCACCTTTCCATTATTTATGGCAATTGCCAGTATGTATAAATTGTAATAAAGTTTAAATTATCTCAAATTATTGTTTATTCTCCTTCTTCAGGCATTAAGGAACACATTCCTTATTGTGTAACATAAAAAGTCTTGAGCACAAACACGCTACCCAAACAGGTCCTTTTTAAACCGTTTGTGTATGTCTTCTTCCCTATCATGTTTTGGTCTCCTGCAATTCTTGAACTGGTCAGCATCCAGAGGTGATGTCACAAAGGAATGACCACAAGTGTTGAAGATGTTCCTTGAGTAATTGCACGTATCGATGCTGTGACCACGTTTGGCACAACCGCTGCAGAACAGCTTGTGTGCTGGCTTCAGAGAACTGTAGCCCAGCTTAGTTTTGTTGCTGATGTTGGATCCATCACCAGTAACCTAAATTTACATAGATTTAATAAAGTTAGATTTACATTTTGACAAAATATATTACAGTTGCATAAAATCTACGCCACAATTCCGGACAATTGTCTGCCTTGTGTCCTCTGCAGCGGCAGCGATCACACAAAAGCGAGCCACTGTCACGGCAACCTCTGCAGATGTCAGAGAAGGAGTTGGTTTTCGTGCCACAGTTCAGACACATGGCTCTAGGACAGTATTCCATCACATGTCCCACTGCGCCACACATGCTGCACTTAGTGGGCTTGATCTTGTCGGGACACGCCTCCTTTGTGTGGCCCCATTGGTTGCAATTGAAACATCTAATTCTTCTAGCTCCATATCTTTGTAGTTTTGACACTGGGGACAAAAACAAATGATTTACTACAATACTACTTATTTCAAGGGCATGTGGATTACATACCTCTCCCATTTCGCACTCTGGCCATGCGCTCGGCTCTCTCTGCTGTTTTCTTCATTTTCCATTTGGAATCTATGGGAAAAAACAAAAATTATTAGATTACACAATGTTTTGAAATAACAAGCTATAATTGTCATTACTGTCAGGCTTTTCCTCTTCGCCAGAATTGAAATATTTGGGTGACTCGGCTTCAAAATATCTCTGCCATTTGACTCGAGGGTACTTGGTGGAGTCCTCGCTCTCCGTTCTCTTCCTTTTGCGTTCAAAGAGGCCAGCCTCCTCACTCTCCCTCATTTCCTTGTTGCGCTCCAAGACGCCAGCCTCCTTGATTTGCTCGATCATCTTTTCCACCAATAGGGGATTCTGCTTGGCCTTCTTTTTCTTCTTCCTCCTATTCTTTTTTTTGGTGCTGGCCGCGTCGTCTGGCAGGCCGTTTTTCTGCTCAGGGTCACTGTCCTCTGGTGTGTCTAGCTGCTGAGGCACTATGTTGGCCAGCACAATGTTGCTGAAACCCACGAAGCCTGTGGACGTGGTTGGCTGCGAGTCAGCCATGCCGATGAGCTTGTCCCTAGGTGGGGACTCTGGGGGTGAGTCGAGGATGATGCAGTCTGGCTCGTCCCCCAAGGACTGGTGCAGTTGGGCCGGCAGCTTCGACCACAAAACAGACACTTCCTCCTCGTCCATGGACATCTGAAGATTTAATATTGTGAAATTAATTATTAATTTAATTATGGCACCTTAAAAAGTACACAACATGTATTACGGCAAGCTTTCCAAGGTATGACCTTTAAAATAAAAAACACCTAAATTCTAACCTCTGTTTTTGTAATAACATACATTTCAATTTTATACAAAATTTTGGACATAAAAGCATGCGCATTCATTCCAAATTTGTAGACAAGAAAATAATCACCTTTCTCGGTTAGTTGCACGTTGTTTGCTCCCGATTTGTGTTGCGCAATTGGGAAGAAATTTGTTTCAAAACACAGCCCATGTGGACACCCTTCACAAAAATAATCACAAATAATAATAAAAATGGCGCACGCCACCTGTCGTGAGAAATTAGCACGAGTGAGAACAAATGCGCAGAGTTTTGAGCAAAATTAGGGGGCGGGGCTCAAAACGCAGCTGGTGCCGGAGAAAAACTACAAAATAAAGGTGAGAAATTAACTTTTCAAAAGTAAAACGAAATCTAAGGTTGGTTCTTGCTATGCCATGACGTTTAATTAAGGCAGGGGTTATATATTGAAGCTATAATTTAGCGAATTTCGTTAAAAACCCCCATAAATTACATAATTTAACCTTAGTGTGCGCGTCCATATTTTTATAGGCATGCTGCTTGTAATATCATAAAAAGGCAGTGTTTACGCTCCAGCTCAAAGATGTTGAGGTCATTTCTAAACCAAGGTTTGTAGAAGTAATTTTAATGACCGAATTTCCCTAATCTATGTGTACACTTTTCATCTTCAATTTGACAGCGGTTCGGAGCGCGCGTCCTCTGCTAGAGACAGCTCCAAAACTTTGTCTGCCAAAAAATACTTCCTGTCTACAAAGTGTTGGTCCAAGCGTCAGTCTCATCAGCAGTAGGTGGATGGGCACAAATTTTGGTGGGCTCCTTCGCACTCCCGTATTCTCAACCTTCAAACCAACAAATTTGTTGAGCAGGTAATTTTTATTAACTTTTCCTGTTATAAATTTTGTTATGACTGAAATTTTATTTTCTCCGGCAGAGTACAACCAGCAATAGTGGAGCAAAAAAGAACTGCCTACATAAAATACAACCACAAAAATGCTCGTCAGAAATCTGATTTCAGAGTGCTGAGGAGATTCATGAGACTAGACTGGTTTGTACTTTTACCTGCTTAAAGAATTATGTATGAAAATTTAATAATTGCAGGGGAATGTGGATTCACGTAAGATCTGGCCGTGAAAAGAAGTTATGGAAGAAGAGAGGAAAGTGCAAGAAGAGGCTGAGACACCACGTGATGTGCACTGCCAGTCAGAACAACTTACTTGATAAAATGGTCACCAAGCGTTATAGACGAACGCATTACTTTGTCGAAGATCCTTACGCTCCATACCACATGAGGGAGAGTTATTTGAGAACGAGAAAGGAACCATTGCCTCTGCCACCCTAATGTCAAAATATTGGTCTGTTGGATTTTTAGCTATTAAATAAAATTTACAGTGTCTCAAATTGGTAAGAGCATAGTAATTTAAAAAAAATATCCGACACGATACTAAAATATCTTAATGTGCCCTAACAAAAATAAATTAAGATCATTAAACTACAAAGTGGAGAAGCACGGCTAAGTGAGGAGATATACCTAGCAAGCGTCTCTGGAAAATAGCAATTCCTGCTAGCCTTAAAAAAATTAGACTGAAGAAAGTAGGTTTATCCCTTTCAAGGGATCTTTTAAATCTCTTAACTAATAAATTAAATACAATCCCAAATTTTGTAACAAAGTCTAAAAATATTGTTGAGCCTGAATAAAACTATTCTATTTTTTTTAGCGCTCATTATACCAGTCTAATCAGAGGAGGCTAACCTTAAAAAAACAATGAAATCCTGAACCTCTTTAGTGAGCCTCAAAGCACAATTTATTGACACACAATAATAGCAAAATTTCATTATCTTATTAGTAACTTTCCTTTTGGAAAAATACTATATTTTTATAATTTTTTTGCCAGTTACGTCCGAAGCATACATCGCAAGCGTATCAGGAATGTAGCCATTCTTGCCTGCCGTGTAAATGTAAGAACTGAGAGAGACAGGTTTGTCCTTCACAAATTCAGCTACTGCTGCTCTGAACGCCCATTTGCTGATTTCTTTCAGTGAGGCCACTGTCAAGAATTACCTCTCATTAATTTTGATGAGGACTTTATGTTGATATTTGCATACCTGAAATCTTCATTGGACTTGCTTGTACAACCAGTTCTTTTGCTGCAGGGTAAGTGTCTTGCAGACGTTCTAATTTGCCGAGGAACCTGACAAAGTTTGATCCACCTGGCATCGATGCAACAGCTACAATTCTTGCACCCAACATATAATGTATATGAAGGAAGTTCCAATAAGGCATAACTAATCAAGAAGAATAGTCAGTGATTAAAAAGCAAAGTTTTAATAAAAATGTTACTTACGAAATGTAGAGCAAAAATATCTTAGTCTTTGTTCGTGGTTTGGTCTACTAGTGATGCTTTCAAAACACATAGCCAAAAACACGTATGGGTGAATTGAACTTTCTGGCAAGATTCCCTTGACGATGAGGAGAATCAGGAACAAACAATCATTGTTTGATGAGGCCATTAGACGAGCAATCAGTCTCAATATGTTGTCAGCGTCGAATAATGCTCCGTTTCTTGTGGATGCCACTAAAAATGACAATTCATGAGATAAACTACTGCAGTTTGACAAATAATTATTTTACCCATAAAATAATGTCTTGTCATTACGATAATGAAATCCAGTAATCCATAGTATCGATTTTGGTAGTTTGAAGCATTGTATGATTCATGTTTTTGAAAAATCTTCAGAAGTAAATTGATGATAGGGTTTAAGACTTCTCCACTGTTTAAACCTTTGGATAGCATCAAAATTCTTTTCATGTTGTTACAGCATTGGATGCAACGTGAGGTTGGATTTTCAGTCAAGATGAGAGGGGATCTCAATGCATGAAGGAAATAGCCACTCAAATCTAGTGGCGCAATTTTAGGAATGTTGTATTGTTCAAAAATATCCTCCCACGCAGGATTTGTCATCAAATTTCTTGTCATGGTGATGTGTGGATTTGAGTGACGTGTCCGTAGTTCACTCAATAACAGACAGTATCTTTTGTTGCTGTCCCCATTGTGCAAATCCATCACACGTTTCAACGGATGCTGTTCGAACGCAATGGTTGAAAGATC
>LVVX01381756.1:0-10066 GCA_001676355.1 Baetis rhodani | reverse complement strand
GCGGCGCAGCGCGGCCGGTTGGCGTTCGACGGCGGTGAGCGCTGGATGTGCCGCTCGCAAAGATCGCCCTTGAGGCGCATCTCTCTCAGTCAGTCACGACTCAGGTGCGATTACTGCACACCGCCATATAGCAGAATGCGGCGGAGGCGCTTTTGTGGGAGAACCCAGCCAGCCAGCCCGCGGCCAAGTTCATGGCCACCGCACCAACAATAGGCGCAGTAGTTTCTATAGCCAAGCTAAAAAGATGCACTGGAGTATAAACAATGTATATAGGGGGGCACTCACATATGCTATACAAAGTGAAATTCAATTACACGTTTTTTGCTCAGCTCTCATTATTTGCAGCAGCATCTCGTACCTTGGCGAAGATAAGTGAACTACGCGTTTGTAGCCAATTTGAAGACGACTTCGATGTGTCCCTTCCTCTCTTTATTATTTTTCCAATGTACTGTGTTATTACCAGGTTGGCTGACGTCACCCGCCGCCGCAATTCAACTCTCGGTTGATGTAATTTCATATGTGTTACTGATTTATATCGCAGCTTTTCAGAGATGATTTTTATGATATTGGCATCAGCGGCTATTTATTTCCTATACCGACTTTCCTGCTCGCTCAGCGTCGGCGCGGCGTTCCTCCTTTGATATGATAGAATCTTCTTGGGAGAGCGCGCTGCATAGCAACACTACATTTGAGTAGAATATTTTTGGATCATCGCAATTTTATTGTAAACAGTTAAGTGCGGAAATAGATATTAAGTTTTAGTGTCTTAAGTTAATGAAATAAAGCTTTGTGTTGGTGATAAATCCAAGTCATTCTGCTCTATTCACGGCAGATGCAAATAAAGCGATATGAAAATTGTGAAGAATCACTGCCTGTTTTTTTAGCCCACTGGCAAATTGTATGCGCCGTGCTGAAAAAGCATGGAAGATGCTCCGACAAACTGTAATTAGTTTCAATTCAAGTCACGCACGAGGAAAATACAAAAATATTCATGCATGCATAATAAAGAAGCCGAATAATAAATTGAATGGTAGCACACTCTGCTTAGAAGTTTTTGCACAAGTGAATAAAAACTTGTTACTCCTCCTACAAGGGGTGGTATTATTTGGGGGCCTTGATGATTGCCTATATATACTGCCCACCGAGCGCAGTTTCTTGAATAAACATGGACAAGCTAAATCTGCTGCCACTCTGTGTGCTTGGACTGTGCGTCACTCTAGGTAAGCAAATCTCTTGCATTTTTTGGAACTGTCGAGGTGCTAATTTTGTTTGCTCCTTTTTAAAGCACACTCGTACACGTTTGGAATTTTCCCTGTCAATGGACCACATGTGAGAGTCACCCGCGGAACACCATACGGTGGCGCAGGCTCGGCCGCTGCTGGTTCCACCTCCCAGGGTATAGGGTTGGGGGTGCAGGGTGGACTCGCTTTGGGCCACAACAAAAAGGGCGGTGTCAAGGGTGGTGTTACGGGCGGCATTGCAAACGCACAGGGTGCATTGAATACAGGCGGTGCGCATATTGGCGGCGCCTCTCCGACGCTGGGCAAAAATGACGCCTGTAATCTCGGGGGTGGCGGCGACGTTGGACACGCGGGCTCTGGTGCAGGAGCGGCGACGAACACCGCCGCTGGCTCAGGAGGTCACGGGGTAGGACACGGCGGAAGTGGTTCTAGTTTGGGGGGTGCTGGGGGTTCATATGGCGCTGGACAAGCTGGAGCCAATGGGGGTGTGGGAGGAAATATCGGTGGAGGGGCTGGAAGTTATGGTGGTGCAGGAGGGGCTTCTGGAGTTGGAAATACCCATGGAGGTGTAGGGGGTAGTGGTTTAGGATCTGGAGCTTCTGGGGCTGGTACTTCAACTGGGGTAGGTTCTGGTGCAACAGGAATTGGTGGGGTGGGTCCCAATGTTGGAGTTTTAGGGGCACCATCCGGTTCTTATGGTGCGGGACCCCATAGTGGAAATGCTGGAACATCAAGTGGGAATGGGCACATTGGGGGTGCGATTTCCGGAGCGGGAAGTGGCTCAGGTGCCGCAGCGGTGGGCTCAGGTGGACTTGGGGGAGGGTATAGTGGAGGTGGCTCTAATTCGGGAGGGGTTGGGGGTTCCTATGGAGCTGGACAATCAGGAGCTAAAGGGGGTGCAGAAGTCGTGGGAGGATCTGCAGGGAGTGGGGCTGGAAGTTATGGTGGTGCAGGAGGAGTAGGGGCTCCTGGAAGTCACTCTGGAGATGGAAATGCTCATGGAGGAAATGGGGGTAGCGGAATAGGATCTGCAGCAGGTTATGGTGGGGCTGGTTCTGCTGGGGGTGCAGGTGGAGCAATCCATATGGGTAGTGGTAGCTCCGCCGGGAGTGCAACCAATGTAGTTGGAAATACAGGAATACATGGAAATGGTGGGGGAGCATCTAATAATGCAGGAGGAATTAGTGGGTCTGGAAGCTATGGGGCTGCGGGAGGGGCAGGTCACCCAGGAAGTGGCTCTATTGGGTCAGGAACCACAGGTACTCATGGGAGTGAGGGTGGATTAGGGACTGCTGTTGGTGGAAATGGAGCAGGAGGTTATGGGGCTGCTGGGGGTGCAATTCATAGTGGCAGTGGGTTAACTTCAGGTGGGAGCCAGGGTTCTACCAATGCAGGTGCCCCAGGAGGCTCATATGGAGGGGCTGCAAATGCTGGAGGCGCTGCTGGCGGAAACACAGGCGTGGTAGGGGGGTATGGTGCAATTGGGGGTAGTAGTGGAGGATCTGCAGGAGCAGGAAGTGGAGGACAGGGCCAAATAGGTGGTGTCACTAATGGTGGGGGTAGTTATGGTGGGGCTCAAACGGGCTCGGGTGCGTCTGGTTTATCTCAGCAAGGTGGTGGCCACTCAACAGGAATTTCAGGGGTTGGAAACCATGGGGCTGTAGGGGGTGGTTCGGGAGCAGCTAGTTCAGTCGGGGCTGCTGCTGGTGGTCATTCTGGGGGTGGTGCTAGCTCAGGTACCAAGGGAGGTAATAAGGGTGGAAACAAGGGTGGTGGACTGTCGGGCACAGGTTTGCAAGGAGGTACGCCAAATTCTGGTTATGGAACAGGAGCGCCTGGAGTTGGCAGTGGATCGCAGCATGGAGGACTCGGTGGTGGAATTGGGGTTGCAGGATCTGCCTCAAACGCAAATGCTCAAACTGAAACTCAAACCATAGGTGGTGCAGGAGGAGGACTCGCTGGTGCTCATGGGGGTGGTCAATCCGGAGCCTTAGGGGGTAGTTTGTCTGGCGCCTCGAGCTCTGCTGGAAGCCAAGCAGCAACCCTTGGTGGTGGCCATGCTGGCCCTCACGGTGGGGCTGGATCGTCACTGGCAAACGCGCAAAGTTCCAGCGGTGCGCAGTCTTTGACAGGCGGCGCCGGGGGTGCGTTTGGCAGCTCGGGTAGTTTTTCCAGCGCCTCCAGCTCGAGTAATGCTGGTGGATTCTCGGGCGGACTTGGTGGAGCGGGGGGTTACTCTGCCTCAATGGCATCTAGTTCCAGTTTTAGTAATGCGGGCAGTCTAAGCTTTCCTGGGGCGCATTCGGGATCAAATGCCGCCAGTGGGGCGCAAAGTGGCACTAAGGGTGGAGCTGGTCCGAGAAAGGGAGCCCAGGGTGGATTGGGGTTGGGAGGTGGACTAGGTCTGGCTCACGGAGGACTGCCGGGAATTGGTGCAGGTAAATCAAATTTTTTTAAATTATAGTTAAAAATGGATAAAATGATAAATTGATCGCAAAATTATATATCTTTTCTAATCCAAGTATATAATAATTCAACGCAACCTACATATTTGATTTTTTGATAATGATTTGTAAAGATTTATTTGTAAGAACTATACAATTAAAGTAGTAATAAAACAATTGTACATTTTTGCACATAGCAGGTGGCTCAGCAAGTAGCTCGTCTGCAGGTGCTTCTGTTTCTGCTGGTCTCTATGGAAAATGAGCGCTACTAAAAGATGCGCCCATGAAACTGGCTGCGCTGCGCCAACAAGTAACAACAAATTGTGTCTTCAAGTTGTTTTGGGAGCCAATATAGTTAAAAAATGTCTCCAAACGAAATAAAACACATATAACTTTCTAAATGATGATACAAAGCCATATGAATATAGCCGGCAAAAAATAAGAAGCAAGCAAAGCAAAAATAAAAATACTATATTTGCGCCATATCATTTGCCTCGTTTTTCTTCATTTCAAATCCTCTCTAAAGCTTTTCACATTAGAACTCTGAAGCTCTATTCGCTACTGAAGGTTGCAGCCTTCATCTAAAGAGATTTAATACTGGGAATTTTCAGTCAATAATTATATATTATCTTTTTATAATCCAGTATGCTCTCATGTTTTCCTGCAGCTCATGTTTCTCATCGCTTAAAATAAGTGCAGAGCAAAAACTGAACAAGGAAACTGAACGTGCACGACTCTGACTGAGCAAAACTAATAACATAACAAGAGAGCTCTGAGCGCATGTAGCAAAGTGAGGTGAGAGATGCTGTGCTCTGAAAATTCCCCATCTCTCTCCTACAACTATACACCGCTTTTATCTTCTCTCTGCTCCAATCTCGTTTCGCCAACCCACTGCGCGCTCTGTCGTCCACCTCCTGCAGGGGGTGGCGCAGCCCAAGGCCAGAGATTCACGACTATAAAAGGCACTGGCTTGTGCTGGACCATCATCAATATCGCAACAATGGACATCATCAGAACACCTTTGCTTTTTGCGCTGCTTTTTACCTCGGCGGTGCTGGCCAGTAAGTACTATTTTCTTATCTTTTTCAATTCAAATTACTATATATTTAAGCAAATACTTGAAATAATTTTACACACACTCAAACAGTTTTTATCATTTTCATTTTCTTTCTTTGATTTTTATTTTTCAATGCTATGTTGATATCAAATCAATTCAACACTGAAAATATGCACATTTTGATTCACATATGGAGCATTAAGATGTAAATTAATTAAATTTCTTTTTGAAAATTTAGACCCATACGGGGGCGGCTTCAGAGATCAGAGGGGAGCCTATGGAGGCGGCGGACTGGGAGGTGGCGCCTCCAGTGCTAACGCAGGAGCCTCTTCTCACAGCGCGGGCGGCGGCTTTGGAGGCGGCGGTGGTCTCATTGGAGGCGGCGGCGGCCACCACGGAGGCGGCGGACTGGGACACGCGGGAAGCGCTGGATTCGGAGGCGGCCAGAAGGGCTACGGCGGTGGCGGCCACGGGGGCGGTCTCGGCGGTGGCCACGGAGGTGGCCTCGGAGGTGGCCACGGGGGCGGCTTCGGGGGCGCTGGTGCTGGCGGCCATTCTGCAGGATTCGGCGGCGCCGGCGGCCACTCCGGCATCGTGGGCCACGGCGGCCCCGGAGGAGTTGTCGCGGTGCCCTACGGAGGTGCTGGACTCGGGGGCGGAGCGGCCCACGGACACGCTGGCAGTGTTGGACACGGTGGAGGCGGCGGAGGCGGCTACGGCGCAGTGCCTGTCGGCGGCGGCGGATACGGAGGCGGCGGCTTTGGAGGAAAGGGAGGCGCTGGTTATGCGGGACAAGGAGGACATGGTGCTCATGGTGGACATGGTGGACTTGGAGGTCAGTTTTTGTTCTTCGATGAAAAGAAATTGAATATTCATGGATCTTTGTTGTTTCAGGAGGTGGCTTTGGAGGAGGATTCTCTGGCAGCAGTGCTTCGGCCTCTTCCTCAAGTATGTCATCATATGTTTTTCATGACACTATATTTTAATTTTGCTATTTGTGCTCAGGCGGATCATTCGGCGGCGGCGGCGGTGGTTACCATGGTTAAGACGATGCGGATACATGTGATTTAATGAGACTAAAGTGTGCAACGATAAAATTTAATATATTTGAACTTTGGCACTATATTTTTAATAAAAAAAAATTATAAAACAGAATGATAAACCTAAGAGAGATTTCAATGACTGCAATTTCCTTCGAATGCCATGAAAAAGCATGACATGGCAAAACTGCACAGAAAATATATAATGGGGGAAAAAGCAAAATAAACAGTTTCACTTGCTTGAGCGACTCAATGTCAATAGAGATATATACAAAATATTGGCTTTCTAAAAATTAGCAACAAGTGAAACCAGTTAAGCATAAAACTAAAGAGCTCTTTTTCTTATATCTTCCACACAACTTGCAAACCTTTAGAAAGCATTAAAAACTCTGCCAAATCAATAGCAAATAAACTATTACAACAGTCAAAAGTATACAAAATGTCATAAACAAAGCCCTGTTATGATTTGTGTTTTACTTGATTTGCCAATAAAGATAATAACCGCTTTTTTTTGCTCACGGCAAGTTGTGAAACAAAGTGAATTCAAAAGTAAAAAGAAAACACACCACGATATAATGAATGAACATGAACTTTGGAGCAGCTATACGTTGTATATTTCAGTTCAAAAGTGATCTGAACTAAATCAACACGCAATTCAAATGTACAGTATATACCCTCGAGTGAGATGAATTAATGATAGCAACGCACAGTTCTCATTACTCATTATTTTAAACCGCTTTTTTCATCTCCCCTGCTGCGAGCGCTCCTCTCCTCCAAAAGTCATCTACCTCGCTCGATCTGCTGCAGCGATCGCAATTAAGGTGCGCGCCGGCAATAAGCATGGTCATGCTCCGCCACAATTTAGCACGCACACGCTTCAACCTTTGATAAAAAGAAACTTTCGTCGCGTCGTGAAAAGAGATAACAATAAATGAGCGTGGACCATTTACCAAAGCAAGAGACTCGCGGTTGCATTTAAAACTGGTTTTGAAACTATCGGCTGGTCTTCCCCAGGTGCTGTTTGTTTTTGAAGTGCTCCCTGAGGTCACGGCTGACGTCACACGTTCACCACATATTTACTTAATTGTCTCTGCGTGATGCGCATTTGACTTTGGGATTGAATATATGAGAAATGAAAAAAACACCATTGTTCTTAAACATTAAATTTATTTCTTATATTTTTTCATGAACTTACACCAAAAGCTACAATTAAAAATTAGTTTAAATGAAATGCATTGTACCATCAAGTGAGATTCATTCATGCGCACGCTCCATATGTGTCAATTTACAACAAAAGCTCAAAATTTAGAAACGGCCCTTCTCGGCGTGGAAGTGGATGTTTCCGTTGCTGTCGACGCCCGAGCTGGACGAGGAGTAGACGCCGCCGGGCTGGTTCGAGTGCTGGCTGGCAGCGACGTGCACAGAGGGTCCAGCGCCCAGCCTCACTCCCAGATCACCGCCGTAGCTGTAAATTTTTTGCTCCGTCAATCAAAAAGTTCAATCTCATCCCGACCATCATTTTGTGGTGTCAAAAAAGCGTCACATGCGTATCTTGTCTCATGTGTGTTGTTTGGGTTTGGGAAGTGGCCGCCGCGTTTCCTGTTTACCACCCCAAATCCAATACGCAAAGAGCACTGAACTTTTACTTTTTGTGAATTAAACAAAAGCAAAAGCAATGATGTCAATTTCTTGTTGTGTCTGCGACAACTCATGCAAGCAATTAGCGCTGGGGCATTACATATTATTCACCTTGCCCTTCACCGTACCCATTAAGCGTGTCCAAAGCCAAGCGCTTTTTAAACACACTCGACGTAAAGTCCCAGACTCTGCTCGGTTAACTAATGAAATGGCTTTCCTCCTGCAGTTTGGAGCTTCCCGCCGCGAGGAGATAGCCTTGAGGTGCTTCTCTTAGCAACTCCTCGCCGCAAACTCACACACCGCGCCACACAACAAACATGACAAAAAAATGCAAGCTGGAATAAATGGGGGTATCCTCGCTTATTAAGCTGAGGAAAATTCGAGCACGAAAATTCGGAAGCAGAACAAGGTTGGTTTCTGAGTAGATAGTCAAATTTCGTGTACCACCACCATGCAAGCCCTTGACCCTCTATATACTTCTAGAGTAAACAAAATCTTGGAAATAAAAAATTCAAGAGACTTGGCCGCCCATGACCTAACTTTTCTACGAAAAATAGAATGTTGAAAAAATATCGAACCCTACTACAATCACAAAAAGGAGAGTATATTGCAAGAAAAACACACAAACTCTGAACAAAAACTAAATAAAAAATTATTGGATGTGAAAACGTCTCTTGGTATATCTTACTCTCCGAATCCAAAGTATTGTGATTGTTGAGGGAATGCGCCTGGGAAGCCAAACCCAAAGCTGTACACAAAACGCACACGTCACGGTTAAAATTAGGCATCAAGAAAGAACAACAATTTTGTTATAGAGAAAAGAGGCAATTAATAATTTTCTTACTCGGGGAAGCCGAAAGCCTGTGGCTGGAAGCCGGGCTGGTACGCGCCGGGGTTGTAGCCGGAGGAGGACGAGAACGTCGACGCCGATCCCTGGCCGCCGAAGTAGACGGGGCCGCCGGACGAGCTAGAGCTGGAGGAGCTGCTCGAGCTCCAGCCCGGCTTGGCCGCCCTCGCCACACGGTGCATGTGACGCTGGATGCTGGCGGGATCCGAGAACTGGTACATCTCGGCTACATACACACAAATATTCTCAGCGTTAATTATCAAAACTAATAAAAATTTAAAAAAATCAGCTGGAAAATTGTATGAATTTGGAATACTCTTTTTAAATGTTTGACTTCCTACAATGTGGAAAATTGAAAGCTAAACAATTACATAATATAAAAGTCTCTGTTAATTGTTTTTAATGAAAAACAACTTTCGTTTTCGGCTATTGAAATTTCGTTTTTGAGCGATGAAATTTTGAGGCAGTAAACTTTTTACTAAATTGTAATAATATTTAGTGTCGAAAAAAGTGTTTTTGTCCATACCTTGCACTGCCACTACGACGAGCAAAAGGGCACAGGCCTTGAAGAGAAACGTCATGTTGAAAGGTTTGGGTGTTGTGATTCGCTTTTTAGCAAGTTACGCAGCTTTTATACACCTAAGTGGGAGATGGGGCGTATGGAAGAGAAACTTCTCGCCATTGGCCGCGCGGCCTGTCTTATCCAAAGAAACCACGCAAATTGCCAGCACTCATCCGCCGCGCCGCTGCATCATGTGTGTGTTTGTGTATCGTTAGTTTTAGCACACCTGTAGGCTAAATACGCGCGGCAGGAAATTCGATGCTAACTTTCCTGATCACGACCACTCTGCTGAGGCATTAATTTATTATGTATGCGCTACTAATGAATTTGAGCTGTTTTTATTTATGCGCGCACGCTTTTTTGACGCACGGAGATATCTGGCAATGAAAAATTATGTCTGCTGCTCCCTGCGCCCTGAGTGTCAGTTTTAATGCTCGCTTCATTAATTCTACTCCGTGCGCTCTATCTTTTTTTGTACAGGCAACTTTCTGAATTAAGCATTGCCTATATTGGCTTCTTTTAAAAATATGCAAATGATTTGCCTTAAATTTCTTATCAAATTTGTTTTACTGTGAAAATCGATGGGATTTTAAATGGCAACAAGCAGATTGCTTTTTTAACACTCATTTTGTTTGCATGGTTGATAAAGTAAAACCAGAGACTATTTTTTGAGTGAAATATACTCGCCTTGTTACTGTGTTTCAGGTTTACAACTTTCAATATATTATTAGATCTAACTAAATTTTATGATAATTGAATGCAGATGAGCACATCAGAGAATTTTAAAATCTCCATGAAATTTCGCTTCTAGAAATAATATTACTTACACTTTAATTTGATATAGTTGTTTTTGTTGCACAAAAATATTGAATGCGGTATAGCTTTATGGATTGATATTGTATCATAATAACTTAATTATTTGATGTAGGCAACTGTCTCGACACATGTGTCACGCAGGTTGCATATCTTTTCTGAAGGAGGGTGCTATTTTTTAGTGACTGCGTGAAAGCTGAGACAAGTTATCGTCTTCTTCTCAACGACTGGCATCGACTGGAGTGTATGCAACAGTACCGTCAGCCGCGTCGAGCCGGTTGCATAACGTGCTGTACGTCTCATAAATATAATTGCCGATAATTGCTCTAAAAAGTGAATCACGCCAAAACCCATTTCTTTTATCTTTATTTAATAAACTTTTGCGTTTAAATTTCTTAAAAAAAACAGACAAATTTCCTTACGG
>LVVX01381755.1:0-10176 GCA_001676355.1 Baetis rhodani | reverse complement strand
ATTCGACATGATCGCTGTACAGTGGCGCCTATTCCGATCAAATGGATTCGCAAGTCACGTGACTGGTCTCGGGAAACCGTGATTGGTCGCCGAGGACGGTGGGAGCAGGAAGTTGAAAGTTTTCTTTAATTATCAAGATGGCGCCTCTACGATTGTAACACTTTGTGACTGCTGGTTGTTTTGCATCATGTTTACCGTCTGCCTGAGAGCCAGTGGGTGACAGATTCACCAGGTCGACTGCCCAGGATCACATTCGCAGAGGGTGTCGGCGCTGACCCTGTCTGGTGCCTTCGGCCGACCCTGCGAACGCTGCACTTCGAACGCGCAGGTGAGCTGAGAGTCCTATGCTGTTTTCGCTTGCAGATATAATTGGCCCAGCCGCGACCACTTCAGTCTTTAGTATCAATCCTGATAAATGAGTTTTGTTTGCTCGGGCTGCAGCAGATGATTCGTAAATCAGGGTGCTTGATTTTTGACAGGACTCGGCTAACTAACCGAGAGTGTAGGACAATGGCTGCGATTTTCTTATTGTGAATTGCAGCTTCCATCTCGCCCCCCCGTCAAATTTAGCTGCTGTGTGTTTGTGAAGCAAAATTTCTTAACTCACTTACAGGACAGGGACACTGTACATTTTATCTACTCAAATTCAAGCTGTGTGATATTTTATGATTGGTAATGCTGAAATACTCAGGAATCAGGAAGTTTATTGACAAAGTTAGAGGTGGAGGTGAATTATTTATTTCACGCATTGTTCTATTTTTCCACATTGCTCTTGACTTTCAAATGAGTTCTGTGTAATTATTATAAACCAGTTTGCAGAACTTAATGAGAGATACAGAAATACAACATGAGTAGGGTCCGGAAAAGTAATATGTATGCATCAGTAATGCGGTTTACTTTTGTCAACAGTTCCCCTTTCAAAAGAAAATTGCAATCTACTAGGTCAGGCTCCTTGTAGAGGAGAAGCCTTTATGATCTTTTTTTTATTTCCGAAGCCTTAATAATCATATTAATTGCACTCATTAAACCCTCTAAGCAACTCTATTATGTGAACGCAAATGCAGGACAAATTCATGGCATTCCCTCTAATGGCTGCACTCACTTTCATAATTATTAATATCCAAAAAGTAATTTCACATTAAAAGAGATTTCAAGGTGAACCATTCTCATGCACGCATAGGTTACTTTTGAACATCTTTTCAATCCATAATTTTTATCTTGTGAATTAAAAAATACAAGCTTATTGTTGCAATTGGGATATTTAAGTTTAATGCTAGCTAACGTGGAAATAAATATATTAGATTTTCCTGGCACAAATGAAACCTAGATTTTAAGTTCATTTTAATTAGTGCACTCACCACGCTCACTTACTAAAAAAATAGTATTTGCAATCAAGCTCTATACTGCTGACAACTATAGTACTAACTTTGGTAAAAGTGTCAAAATGATAAGGTTACGTGGTCGGTGTGTCACGATTTTGGCCGAGGCCTTTGTTGTAGTGACATATACATCCGGCATTGACACCGTTTCCCCATTTTTGATCTCGGCGGTCAAATTACAGAGTGTCCTCATGGCCAGTTCCACGCTTACTGCACTCAGGTGCGCCATGCTTTATATCAACTTCCTGACACCCTCATTGTGTCCAGGACTATCTTTAAAAGTATTTTGGCGGTTTGCTTTAAATTCAGGAGTTCTTCCATCAATGCCACAATTTTTTCACAGCACAACTTTTAGTTTCTAATCATGTTGATCTTTCTTTAATTGGTATGAAAGTTAAAATTAACGTCACATTTGCTCAAATACCACTAATTTGAATTCATTTTGTAATAGCAGGACAAGCTTCAATCAATTATAAGAATCTTATCGAACGCTGATTTCATAAAAGTAGTACATTTCTTGTAATAATTAACACAGGCTTACTGCTTGAGATAATAAGATGCAAATAAAATTTTAGGATAAATTGATGATTTTCTCAATGTTAACGTGTTGTACGAATTTTCATGTGGCAGTCAGGTTTCGGGTTATTCAATTCCGTGAATGAAACGGAAGTTAATATGATTTGGGGATAGAGTTCACTTAAATATGAAGAAAAGCATTGTCTGTCCTTTGGCGTAATGCTGAAGGAAACCCAAAAGAATGTGAAAAGTGACGGAGCGTGCATTCGAGGAGGGGTTTTGCGGTGCTCGAGTGAGCGAGCGAGCGTATTGCTTAGTGCGCTCAGTTCCTCTGCAGTTGGCAAATTGAGTGGGTCGGTCGGTGCGCTGTGCTGATATCTGGCGTGTGCCTATTTGCCGATGTCGACGGCGCTGCATCTGGCGATTATGAGCAGTCGAAAAAGTGCGGCGCCGCTTTTGTGCTGCTCGTGAAGCAAACGCGCACATTGCCTATTGCGGGCCTCCAAATTGATCAGCCCGTGTCGCGCGTGCACACAAATAGCATCCAGTGTGAGTAGGTTTTTTATTCATAGTGTATATTATGTGTACCGCTCTCTTAACACTGCTTTTATGCTCCACTCAGAATGCATTAGGGTTTCGTGTATGTCGTGATCTGGCGTCACGCGGCCGCATAGATTGATCAGCAATTTGGAAATGCTTTAATACTGTGACATAGAAACTATTCCCATTGTTTGCCTAATCCTTTCATGTGTTTGTCAGTAAACTGGAAATTTTTGTAAATATTAGAGCTACTTATTTTATGCTACAGATATTTTGGGTCATTAGGTGCTAGTGTGTAGTGAATTATAAAATACCAATTTAAAAATACTGTATTTTGGTTAATGTCGCTTTTTTAAAACAAGGGAAGATTATTTTAAACCAATAAAATACTTTTTTGATAACTTCTGCCAAAAGACTAAATAATTTCTCATTGCTACGCAGAATTTTTAAATCTTTTTCTTTTTTGTAATAAAATTATTACTGCTACTCATGGTGATGCCGTACTAAAATCTCTGTGCGTTCTGGTTGCTGATTCCAGCTATCTAATAAATTGAAAGTGTACCAAGACTGATGCAAATCATGATTGGGAACGCCTATTAGATCTTATGGCTATGGAAAGTACTTTTGGTGCAAACGAATGCGTCATTGAATTGTACAATCGCATAGTTTTATAAAAAAATCTTTAAAAAAAACATGTTCATTTGCAATGCTGTATCACGAAATTTTTTTCTTGCAAAAAAATCAATTTGTTATAATCTTATAATAGATTTTGATATGACAAATCTATGGAACAGTCTCAGCATAGTATTCCTGAGCTTAGCCATGAACTCGAAAATTATGAACTCATCTCTGCGAACACCGCCCCTGCTGCTAACAATACAGAAAAATAGTTGTTAGGCCTTAATCAAGGAGAACTAACACTAATCTGTATAAAAAAATTTGCAGCACAGTATTTAATGCTCTCTTAAATATTTGCATTAAGGAAGGGATGTCTAAATCAGTTATTGCATTGCCTTTCTTAAAAAAAATGAGTGTGCGCAACTAGCATTTCCTGTTATCTAAATTCAAGCAAAACCATAATTAGTTGCAGAAGGGTGTCGAAAATGGAGCAGCCAGGTGCGGACGAACCCTTGATGATGCCTGTGGCTAGGGCTTACAACCTGATGGACTCGTCCAGAGTCTCCACCTTCCTCATCTCCATCCTGCTCATCGTCTACGGTAGTTTTAGGTAAGTGAAATACTTTTCTAATTGACAAAGAAAATTCCTAGCAAGTTTTTCTTGTTCGTAATTACAGTTTCTTCATAAGTTCTGATCTGGTTCCTACATTTATGCGCATAAAATCACAACATTAAACATAGTGAAATCATTTATATATTGGGCGATAAATGATTCCTATCTTTGCCCCGTAACCAAGGCTCTCCTGACATTTTCACTTGTAGCCTCGTTTTGCTTGATGACGATGAGAATTGTCCAGTTGTTCTCATTTTGCCAGCAAAAGACAAACTAAACACTTTATGCGTATTCCACACATTGCTTTTGTTTTTGACTATTCGTTCTTGTCCGAATTACAAATAATTTAAAAAGACGTGTGCGCCTTGAAGCTTTCTGCAGAGGAAGGCGACAAACGTAGAGCAAAAGCGTTCGCCCTGAATCCGCGTTTCCTGCTTCTGGTGCGCGCAACACTAGACAAGAGAAGCGGGTGGTCTCGTTCCCACAACACAATTCCGCCCGTCTCTCTCACGCTTGGCTCGACGGCAGCGCAGACGACCTGGAGCGCTGCCGTGCGCGAGCACGACGGTGGGTTTGATTTCGGTCGGCTGTGCACCCCTGGTTGTGCTGCCGCTGCGACGTGACATAACCAGGCGGGCGCGATCGGTTTGGTAACTCGCGCATCGAGAGTGAAAGTATGGCTTATGGCGGGCCGAGATTTGGCGTGGTCAGTGAAAGTGGCGGCGTGGATGCAGATCGTTCACTCCCCCGTTGGTCCGTCGCACTCTCGAGACAGAGCGCCGTTACCATGCGCAGCCGGCTGGGTACCGCAATCCGAAAACGGTGACGCCGCACCGCGACAAGCAAATCGCAGTAATAATAATCGTCGCATGCGTGCGTGTGTGCAGAGATAGAGAGAGATAAAGAGGCTGCGCTCGCGTTCAGTACATTGTCGAATCGCACGAGCGGCGCGCGCGTTTCCCTTTTTTTAGAGAACAATGCACTCGTTTTCGGCTGTAATTAAAAGAGGCGGCCAATCGAGGGCGAAACTGCGCGCTTCCATCGCTTGTTTCGCGTTTCAGATCTGCCATCTTTCGTGTTTGCTGCTCTCGCCTCCGTTTTTAAGCTTGGAGAAACTGAAAATCGAGAGTGCTGAGTTGCAATAATTACTGTACTGAATTTTGCTTCACGCTTACTAATTTAGTGAGAAAACATTTCCTAGGTGCGCATAGTTTTATTTGGCACGCCATACGATGTTTAGTAGAGTTGAATAGGGTAAAGAGCTTGAGCATTGTTGTCGCTTCCTGTCCTAATGCAAAGATTTGACATTTCCCCTTCATAATTAATGTTTCTATAAAAGGAAATGCGGTGGCTGCTTTTTCTGCTCTAATCTAATTAGTGCTAGGCTTTTTTATATTTTTTGCAAAAAAACTTCAGTGTATTTGCCGCTTCCGCAACTCTCACTGAAAGATTAAATATAAGAAACCACAATTTATAAATATTCAGTGGCAGGGCTCCTCGACCCACCGGGCGATATAATTGTGTGAGGGCGTCCCAGTTTTCCGGCACAATCTAATTTACCCCATCAGACCAATGGTAATTTTTTGCAGCCCATACTAGAGGCCCGTTGCGCCCATTTTTTTTATTTCACTGTCCTGTTCTTTTATCATCCAGCCCTTGCACATTTGCAGTCAAGTCGCCACTCTGAGGCTGGCGAGCAGAATTGCATTTTTTCTTAGATTTTGGAGACTAAAAAAGAGCTATCACTGCTTGCATTCTTGCATTGCAAAAGCAGAATCCGCTCTGCTAGAAATCGATTAATCCTGGGACACCAGTTTCTCAGTGTTGTTTTTATTGATTTTAAAAAAAAAAAACTTGGAAACATTGCGACCACCTTGGAAATTAATAATAATGATGGCAACAACCCAGGCAAAAATAAACACAAGACACTAAATTGAATTTGTTGGCCTAAACCAATTTACCTATTGAACCTGTTATAATTCGATTTTTGTTTGATACACATTATTTTGAGTTCAGTTTTATGCTTTACAGCGCCAACTTTTTATATCCCCTGTTAAAAAAGAAAATCACCCGAGACACGGTTATAAAATCAAGTGTCTTTTGTGGCCTAAATTGTATCAAAGCAAAGAGCAAGGAGCATAAACCTCGGTGCATGCTTTGGTGGACATTCCATTCGGTTATTTTTTGGTCCAAGCTGCCTGGTTGAGAGAAGAATTTAATGCCAGCAAAAAGCTGCTTTGTAGAGCTTGTAACTGAACCCCGTCCTCAAAAAGCAAATGCACGCCGCATCGATTGATTCATCCGCCAACCGCAGCCAAATTAGCATTCAAAATCCCACCATATGTGTGTGTGAACTTAAGTGTGCCATTTGATTGCATTGAAAAACGTCTGACGAACGTGTTGCAGGTCGCTGAACATGGAGCAGGAGGCGCGCGAGCGAGAGAAAAACAAAACGCCAAACTCAAGCCCCTCATCCGGCGCGGAATCGAGTAAGTACAGCATGAACTGCACGGGTGCCGTTTCACCAATGCTCGCAAACACATCATCATGCAGCAAACTCTTTTTCTCCTAAGATAGATCCTATTTGTTCACGCCGTTAACCTGTTTTTTCACAGACGTGCAAACGCTGGACACCATGCAGGCACTATGTCTTCCCCTGGGGGCGTCCATCTCGCTGCTGGTCATGTTTTTCTTCTTCGACTCGATGCAAATGCTCTTCGCCATTTGCACAGCCAGTAAGTCAACACCTAATCGCCTTTTGCACTTTAACTTCTCCTTCAAGTGAAGGTGGCTTAAGTAGCTCACGCAAACAGGTTGACTTCTTTAAGATGAAATTAATCTCTTGTAATAAGCCTTTTAAACAGAAACACATACGGACTAGCACGGATTCAACAGTTTTGATGTAATTTATGATAATGAAGTAGAAATTTTGAGGTATGCGAAGTTAATGAAGTAGAAAGAATGTTATCAAATTCAGAAACCCTTTTTTCTTTTACTTCAAAAATATTAATTTTAGTATTTATCAAGCAGCTCAGTAGCATTAATCTAAATGCATTCATTTGATACATAAATTATCTCCAAATATGACTCGAAAGGATTTTATGAGAAATCCGAAGTTTTTAAATGCGTCTGAATCAGAGCTAATTATTTTACTTTTGTGTTTTAGTCATCGCCACAGTGGCACTGGCCTTCCTGCTGCTTCCCATGTGTCAATATGTCATACGACCATGTTCAGAAAACAAAAAGTGAGTAATTCTGGTTTGGAGCGCTGGATCGTGTGTCTAATTGTCCATCTGATTGTATTGGTTTCAGGATCTCATTTGGCGTGTGCGGCCGGTTCACGGGAGCTGAGCTCCTCTCCTTTTCGCTCTCCCTTTTCATTGTATGCATTTGGGTCCTCACCGGGCACTGGCTCCTCATGGATGGTCAGTTACCAGCAGTTTTTTTTCTTGGTGTTGTAACTGGACTGACAATTGCTTATTCGTGATTGCAGCAATGGGCATGGGCCTGTGCGTAGCATTTATTGCTCTGGTGCGTTTGCCGAGTCTCAAAGTGTCGACTCTGCTGCTGACTGGACTGCTGATTTATGACGTCTTCTGGGTGTTTTTCTCCTCCTACATCTTCAGCACCAATGTCATGGTCAAGGTAATTTAACCCAGCAACTATAATGTCATTCACTAATTTTTTTGATGAAATAGCAATTAATTTTTGATATGCGACTCTACTTGATTATCTTACACAAGTCGCCAGACACAACTTTTAATGATTAAGAGCAAAATTTTGTAGTATAGCTCTGTATATAATTGGCATAAGTGATTTAACTTCTATTATTAAGTTCACTCGAGAACAAATGCTAAATTGTGAATATTAAATTTGTCCAATTAGGTGGCAACTCGTCCAGCAGATAACCCAGTGAACCTGGTGGCGAGGAAGCTGCACCTGGGCGGCATGGTGCGGGAGGTGCCGAAGCTCTCTCTGCCCGGAAAGCTGGTGTTCCCCAGCCTGCACAACAGTGGGCACTTTTCGATGCTGGGCCTCGGCGACATCGTGATGCCAGGGCTTCTGCTATGCTTTGTTCTGCGCTACGACATGTACAAGAAGTCGCAGTCCATCCACTTTGCAGATGCTGGAGTACCCCCTCCTAGACACCTAAGCAAAATCAGGTACCTCTGGCACAACCTCCGATAAGTTTCAGCAAGCCTTATGTATAGAAATTTCTTCGGCAGCTACTTCCATTGCTCCCTGATTGGCTACTTCCTTGGCCTGTTGACTGCCACGGTGAGCTCGGAAATTTTCAAGGCTGCACAGCCAGCGCTGCTCTACCTAGTACCTTTCACCCTGCTGCCCCTGCTCACAATGGCCTACCTCAAGGTAAGCTTAAGGCAATTGGCTTTCTGTCGCTATGTGTCTCTATGGCTGTGTTATTGGTCTCGTTGGCAATATACTATGCGTATTTTAGTTTTTTAAGTACCTCTATGAAATTGGTCCAATTGTTGCAAAGATTTCACAAGCCGCGCATGCGTTCAATGCAGAGGGGTCTAGAAGTTTGTCCCGCAGTGACGTCACAGCTTTTTGTCATTGTTGTATTTGCAAGGCTAACAATGAAAAAAGCTGTGACTGCACTACGGGACAAACTTCTGGACTTCCCTGGTTCAAAGCTACTGCCTTGTATTGTCACTGAACCAGAGAAAATAAATGACGAGCTAAATTTTTTAGCACTTTTTCCTGAGAAACTTTGCCGTTTATGGGCACGTTTTTTTTATTTTTTGGCCGGCCATAGGATTCATTACCATACAAAAAATATAACTTCTTTTTTTGCCAAATCAGCAACTGAACATTATTATTTTTGATTATGTGTAAACAAATGACAAGTAATTCAAAGTCTTTCCAATTGTAAACATATTATTGAAGTTATTGGCGCATCCTCACAATATCTTATCTCAATTCGTCTTGGCAGTGTGCAATAACTGCAGTTGCAATTTTACGGATTACACGATGCCAAGAGGAATTGTGTGTTGCTCTTACTGGACTTAATTTCCACACTCTAATTTTATCAACGTCTTCTGGGACACTTAAACACATACACAGCACCAAGGTGCTTTCACACAACATAACACTACACTCAAACAAACATTCTAAAGACTAAATTGTAACTTTTGTATCTTCTGGTGACATTACAGTGTTTCACTCTTTCCTGTTTGTATGTTTTTAGGGCGACTTGCGCAGAATGTGGAGTGAGCCGTTCATACCGTACGTCCCTGCCAAGCATCAGGAGGTTTGATGCAGCAGCAGCCGAGGCTTGGACGACTCAGCTGCCGGTGACCGGACGCCGGCCGGACACTCGACGCCCGGCGGCTGCACCTCTCTAGCATCCGTAAGCGGCACCCCTCATTGATTAGTCTGTGAAATTACATACTGCGGCAAGATGGATTTTGAATGAATCTGATTTACACAACATTCTGTGTCTGCGTGTGATATCTACAAAAAAAGCTAAAGTGGAGTTGGTCGTCAACGCAAGCAACGAAGCACCTCACGTGTCTGTGGTCGGATATCTTCTTGTTTGCATCCTGGCGACCTGCGAATGTCTCTGAAGTGAATGGCTCGATTCTTTTCTACTTCCAAGTCTTAGTCATACTGTGAGGCGGGCGCGTTTGAGAAATGCTCCCCCAACTGTAAAATTCCTACTAACTCCAAGCGATTTATATATTTTTTATTTGTAAGTTGTGGCATGGACCCCGAGATAGGCGTTTTTACTTGCTAATTATTGACTTCTTTTGTTTAAATTTACTTGTTTCAAATTAAATAAAAGATCAAGCATTTGGCCGTCGCAAATAAATAATTTAAAGTGATTGATTTGGTGTGTGAATAAATATGTGTGTGCGCCTACCTGTGTATTTCTGCGTACCGCAAGCAGCTAAGTGAATTATTGCTTAGCTAATAGATGTCATTTGTCAAAACCCATAGTTCAACTTAATTTATTATTGAATATAATGTTTAATTCATTGCATGATTTGGTATGTGAGGCACATAGTCAAAATATGGTCTTGTGACTCATTGAAAATACTGTTAATTTTTAGTGATGCTCAGGTGGGCTCATGTTAATTTAATAATTATACCAAATCGCACACAATAAATTATTTCTTCGGTGCATGGCTGAGGGGTCCTGTTTTGTTAATTTCTTTATTAAACGTGTATGAAGAAAAAGGCTGTTTTATTTTCTATGCCGCATCTTGAGACTTTTCTAAACCTGTTAGTTGTAATTGCTTAGGAATCTGATTTTTTACTTATAATTTTATTCGAAACATTTCCAAGTTGTGTGTTTGTTGTTAAAAGTTGTTGAGTGACTGAACAATAAAATATAATGTATAGATCTTTGAAACTGTGCTTTTCAAACCATCCTGATTGAGCTAACATTAGGACATATTAGAGGTCTCAGCCAGCCGCGCCAGCCGCGAAATTTGACCCTAGCCGTCAGCCGTTGCAAAAAATTACCAGCTGCGCCAGCCGTGA
>LVVX01381754.1:0-10241 GCA_001676355.1 Baetis rhodani | reverse complement strand
ATATGCGGCCATGTGCAATTTATCCAAAGCGAGCCCCGCGAGCTGCAGCAATAAAGCGGCGGAGAAAGAGAGATATGTGGATGGATGAAAGAAGAAGTGACGAGATGCTTCAAATAAGAATCTCTCTCGCCTAGCTTTGTGTGTGCTTTACTTTTCTGCGATGCTTTCAAGGGCGCTTTTCTTTTGCCCGCACGGCCAAGAAAAATCAAGTGTTGCAACCTTGAAATACGCCATTCAATGCCCATAAGGCTTTGAGATCAATTTTGTAAAAAGCAGCGCACGTTTGTCTTCCTGTCCCGGTGCGGCGACAAAGAAAATAGTCTCGATTGCAATATCGAATTTGTATGAAACGCTTCGGCCATATGTTTGTATGCGATGTCATTAATGTGTGATGTGAGATGTGACGATGTGACGAATGCTACCTTCATAACCGATTTTTTAAAGAGAGATTTGTAAAGATATTGTAAATTGAAACTGAAAAACTCGACTTTCATTCATACATAAAATGATATCTTTTGACAGGAATTTTCCAAGTTTAAAATAAAGTAACAGTTTTAATAAAATAATTCATAGTATTAAGTTGTCAAAAAAGCCCTCTCTTGTATTGACGATGATCTCAAATGTATATCAAATACGTGTGAGACCAACTGATTTTTTAAAACATTTTAGTGAAAAATGAAGCTTTGAATCGAGTATTTTTCCTTGTAAAAAAGCACAGTTCAAATAAAAAATAAACATGCTAAAAATCTGTCAAAAAACTCAATTTTGTAGCCTGCGGTTATAGGGTTTGGCAATCAACTATTTTAGACTTCATGTTTTTCTAAAAGCCATTTGACCTGAAAGGCGCAAATCCACATGAATTTCATGATTTGGGACATTTCTAGGAGGGTTCAAATCAACTATATGTTGTCAAAAAAGTGACTATCTAAAGCGTTTTCAAGGAAAGTCGTGATGTTCCTCCTTATTAGGCTAATCAACAAACGATCTTCACATTTTTTAATTCATCCATACCGATCTACGTAAAATTAGTTCAGTTGACTGGTTTTGCTTGTCTGTATTATGCATTTTTATAATTTGCATTTTTCTGATTTTTCCAATTTGTTGTTGTGCTACTCATAGGAGCTGCTAATATTTTGACTAAAAGTTACTATATATAATATCCATAGCGCCATAGCAGACTATTTTGGGCTTAAAAAAAACAATTATAATGAACTATTTGCGATGGGATAAACGAACTATTGAACAGACTATTTTGCCTTGAAAAGAGACTAAAATAGTTGACTATTTTCATTCAAATAAACAACAATTGTGCCCAACCCTAACAATTGGCCTTATTGGTAGATACATTTTCAATCAACACGCCAGGTTTTGGGAAGCTCTGATGCAATAAAGTAAAGTATCTGGCTGAATGTAATGCGACGGATTGATATAGAGAGAGACAAACTATTTTAGAAAAGCCAAGAATTTCGGTTTTATAAAAAAATCAACTTTATAGAAAAACACTAGCCGCGATGAACGAAAAGGCAAAAGCGGGACGAGAGTTATATTATCATATTGCGTCCTCTCGGATGTGAACGGACATGGCGAGCGCGGAGAACCGTTTTGTGCGATAAACACAAGAGGCGTCGTCGCATCAGTAACGCGCGCGGCGTATAAAATAAAAGGTAATGAATTTCACGCAAAATGCGCCCGCTGCTGGGAATAATTCGGGAGGTTCCTGAACCCAAAAACGCATGCAGTAAAATAACAATATGACCAGCGGCAAAAAAGGAGGAAGTTACGCAAGCGCTTCTCGCCTATTATTCAATCCAATATAACACACACCTGCTGCGTCGCAGACACGCAGTAATTATATATATTGCGGCTCGCACAAATACACACGGGACGAACGCCTTCTGTTCCCCAAAGCGGTAGCGCATCAAAAACAATTGCTCAGCGGCAACTGCGAAAATAAGTAAGCTGGATAAAAGCGGCGATCGATGGAGTAAAATACACAAAGGATGGACGGCAGAGAGTCAGTCGCTTTTACTATTCAAATTTGTCAGGCAGAAAAACGCAAACAAAGCGGGCGTCGACACAAAAGATGTTTAGAAAGTAAAAAAGAGCTCTGCTAGAGAGGAATTGCGAATTGAGTAATTTATTGGAAAAGCGTATTTTATACACGCGTTAATCACGATTGAAACAAAGGCTCTCCATCAAGCTTATGGAGGCAATTTGTATAGGGCTGCCAAACTTAGTCACTTTTTAGGTGCATTTTAGATTTTAGTGTCCTTCTTTTACTGTTTTGCTCTGCCATTTAGTCAGATTTAGGTTTTTTCTCGATATGTTTTTAGGCCCTCAATACGAGGACAAAATAATTGGCATGTGGAAAACTGTACAAAATACAACGCACAGTTGCTTCTTTGTTTCATCATAGTTTTGAGTAAGAGATATGAAACGATAATTTAAATGATTTTAGGCTATAACCTCCAAATTTTTTTGAATAAATGGTTTGATTAGCTCAAGACCCCTGCAACGTGTCGAACGGAAAAGATACATAAACTACTCTTCACACATTTAATGGATTTTAGTCGATTTTGGGCAAAATATAGTTTTCACTTTTGAATTTATTTCTGTAATCTGTTTTTCATGATTTGTAAAGATATAACATGGTTTGAAATCATTTAGAAGTACAGAAAAAAGTAGTCAACTGACTAAGTTAGGCAGCCCTAGCAATTTGACGGTGCTATGTAGCTATATAATTACAAAATCTAGCAAGCTGGGAGTGAAACGAGTTTTTGGAAACCTTTTGCCGATCAAAAGCATTAACACTGGTTCGCAGACTCTATTTTCGGCGCGTTTGATGAACGCAGTTTTGATGTCGCTCGATCGCATACAGCATTTTAATTTTAATTACTTACGTCAAAGGACGGAATTTGATGATGTAATGTGTTTGTGTTTACCTTTGTCAAGTTTTGCCGAAACATCAAATTCTCGTTTTTCGGCTTTTAATATTTACGAGCGCGTATCAAATATAACAGTAGTATTTGTTTTGTAGGTTCGTAAATTTTACTCTAAAATCTAAAACTGATTTAAAGGGGAAACGTCAAGTGGAAAAAGCGGCTTTTTAGTATGCTTTGTGCAAAATTTTGCCGCTGCAAAGTTCAATGGTGTGTCGGGAAATTCCAAATTTCAATATTTAATTACCTCTCCGTTAAAGGAATTTGTTGATTAATTTGTTGCGTCTACATTTAGCACACACAAGAGGAAGTATTGAGTTTATTAAATTTGAATTCAATTTTCCGATTAAGAAATATCTACACATAAATATAATATTTTATGCATATAAGTTTCAGTGAGTTGTTTCATAGTTGCGTGTTGCGTGTGCCCTCCTTTCTTCACAAATTAAATGTTAAGTTTATTATGAATTATTTGATTTTTTGTGGAAAAAATTTCATTGAAGCTATAGAGATTAATTTGGAAACTTGTATTGTTAAACGAACCCCAGGAAAAAATGTGTTACTTCGATCATAATATGATTCTCCTGATATTAAACTATCACTCTCTCTTTGTGAGTAGGCGGAAAACTCGAAAGTCTTCAAAAACGTCATTTATCATACAAATACATTTATGAAACACCAATGATAAGTAGTGAATGTTTTATTTGCATAATTTCATTTCTAAATAGCAATGTTCTAAGCTAAATATCATATGCTTTCAGGAAAAAAGCGACTGATGCTACAACAAATTGAATAATATAACGAAAACTTAATTTGGTACAAAGCTTTACTAAATTGAGTCAAAATTAAAATAAAAACACCCATATCCCTAATAATTGGATTAGGATTATACTGAAATATCACCATGAATACGATGAATACCATGATATATTTCACGCTCTCTCGTTGGCTACTCGCCCAACATATAACCGTGTGTGCAAATGCAAAATACAATCATCAAAGTGGTGAGATGTTTATTATGCGAAGTGGCAGCCGCCACTCGCAGTCGGGCAAACTGTTTCGCTGCTGACCACGCTCTACACCCCATGCAAAAAAACGCAAGGACTCTCTCGCGCCGAGTCAACAACAACAAAACTCGCACCGTCGAGTGCATATGTATGATGATGGGTGTGGGCACTGCAACGACTGCGACGTGCATTTCCATACGCTAGTGGGCAATTTCTTGCGATCACCTCGGCGCGTCGGCGGAAAAGCAAACCGACCACACGAGAGACGCAGTGAGCAGAGAGCGCCGCTCGTTGCTCTCTCTCGCTCCTGCATCCCGATTCATATATAGAGGAATGTAATGTCAGTAATCTCTCTCTCGTTCGCCACAAAAACCAGCATTGCAATGACAACGAACTTTATCCGTCGCCTACCGTGTTTCTCTTCTCATCTTGGGTAAATACCTATCTGCTCGCTGCTGTAATCACTGGGATTGGGTAATTTAGTTGCCACGATGATATATTTATTATATTTTTTTAAACTTGTTTGCACCACGAAATAGCGCCAAAAGTATAATTTTCTGTAAACGATGTCTGCCTTTTGAACTTAAGATTCAGAGCCGCTCGTGTTCGATCTTGTGGAATGTGTATAAAATATCTGAAAATTTAGATTTAAGCTTTTAGTTCTTTTTAAAAAAAAATTTGATTTATATCAGGCCCTGGAAGCTGATGCAAAACTGTGCATAAATAAATTTCAATCCATGCCATATACCTCGGTCTGTTTGAAATTTGTATTGATTTGTATATGAGTTCACTCATATCAAAAACAATTAGGACAATGAGAAATTGTTTTGAAATTATTGTCTTTACAGCCTTTTCGAGGATTCTCAAAAAGCTGTCACAAGAGCTCGTAATTTTAGATCGTTAATTAGCAAGAAAAATTGATCGACTACGGTGCTGAAGCCCTGATGTTTTATATATTCCCTTTTGCTAGTTTTCCTTGCAATTATAGTCTCTTTATGCAATGCATGCGCACCGGCGAAAGTTTTTATGCCAGAAATTTGTGCTGCGTCAGGCGTCAGTTAATATGGAGATGCACGGTAGATGCCCTTGCTATAGTGTAAAGTTAACAAAAATAGGATAGTTTTAGAGCAATCACCCGTGTATTGAAAAATTTGTTTTAATTTCGCTGCAATTAGTAAAATAATAATTGTTAGTTGTAGTTTCCAGCCGTGAATTAATGAAAATAATCGGAAGTATGCTGTAGGAATTTCGTTGTTGTTGAAAACAATATGTTTTAGTATCTTTTCTCGTACTACGTATACTATATATTCTATTATACAATCATGTCTTCAAAACTTGTTTTCCTTAATAAAGAAATTTATCGATCTGAACTAAGAACTAACGTGTACTAAAGTTTTTTGATGTTTTACTTCTAAATTATTTGACCCCAGAAATCATTTGCAGAGCCTTATACATTATAATTTAAAATTATTTATCATTACTATCTATGTAATTTTTGTTACTCTACCATATTGTCGAAAGTATATAATAAATGAATTGAAATTTAAACATAGAAGCATAGCACACTGAAAAAAGTCCACACAAAGGGAATAAATGCCAAAGAGAAAAAATGAAAAATGTGTGCTGTATTTTTAAGTGACACCAAATACGTGTAATTATTCCCATTGAAAGGACTTTACGACGATATTTCCATACTGACATTTTCATCTTCAAGATGGAAATATCGTTCCATCTTAAGAATATATGTATTAGCTCTTTATTTGAAGCTCACCCAACACAAATCATTCTGGGCTCTGAAATAAAAATTACGGACTCTCGACGGCTGATTCATTGTTCAAAAATCACGCGGTAGTGTCCAATTGATTAATCAAACTGCATTCCGCGGGAGCGCATCGCACATCATTGTGTGTACTAATTACGCAGTGTCTCGTCAGACTCAATGCTTCATTGTTAATGAGCGTCTGCGCATAACTGTAAACGTGAACACGCCGAGTACGAATTCTCTCTCTCTGATTTGTGGATGCACGCAACCGTCAAGAACACAAGCGCTCTCATCGCGTATGTTGCAAGTACATTAGAAGTGACCGGTGCGCGGCGCAACAACGCATTGTGTTTGCTTACGGCGGTGTGTGATGCGATTCACTCTCTATCACGTACATACGATTATTAATTTCCTAACGAGAGAGGGTCATCCTCCGAGAGAAGTTTGCGCTCGGAGGAATCGCGCGCATCTGCTGATTGTAATCTACGGCCGAGAATAGAGACGATTACTGTAGTTTCAGCAGCAGAGCACAAAGCATGAAGCTATCTCGCCAATAGCCGCGCCGAATTATGGCTGATTTTTTCCATACCGCCACACTATGTGTATATAATTATGCATGCGCGCACAGAGCGCTTCAATTCGGCGTCACTCTTCTAAGGCGCCAAATTGGCAGACGGCTTCCGCGTTTCAGTTTCACTTCTCTGCACTTCTCTCTCACTTTTGTATATAGCAGAGTGTTGTTAATTATGGCTAATGAGACCGCATTCAAGCCTCTGGCTATACAAAAAAGGACGGAAAATAAATTTTGCCCCAGCGAAAGTTTTGCGAGGCGTACCTTCAACATCACAAAAAAGGGCAGTCCTAAGAATGTTATTTAGTTGCAAACGTGTTTTTACACTGTTTACAGTATTGACCTCACGCAAATAAATTTGTTAACCTATAGGATCAAAAATGAAATCTCAATATAATATAAGAATTTGTTGCTGTAAAATTCAGTAAAATTATAAAACAGTTAATTTAGTTGTTGTCTTAAAACGTTTTCATTTTCCAGTATACTATAAAGAGGATGATATAGATGAGAAGACAAAAAAATTAATTTGCATCTTTAATGCTGTTAATTAGTTCAAATGGCCACTAGTTAATTTTTTAAATGTTTGCGCTCGAAAATTTCATTTTTACCTCCAGTTTTTTGGAACTATGATGGTTTTTTATTCATCAAAGGGACTATTTTTTGCAATAAGTAAATATTATGGTTACACCACACGTGCATTTATTGAGGTGCTCGTTTTTGGCCCAAAGAATTTTTTCGTTGCAATTTCTGCTTTTACTTTGAAAAACTTCGTCGAATATAGAATTTATTCAAAAAAATTATATAATTTAAAGGTATTGAACACCAATGGTGTGCTGCAGAAAAAAATTATGGATGAAAACAATATAAAAAAAACTGATTACATTATGGAAAATAGGTAACATCAGGGTAAAGAAAAGGTCATCGTTTTGTGTGTGTGTGTGGTTTTAGCAGGTGGTTAGTGGGCAAGTGGAACATACTGTAGAGAGAATTTCACCTCTTCTTGATAGATTGTTTGTTTATACGCGCGCAATAACCGTCTATCTAATAATGTTTTTGCTCCTACGTCCGCAACTCAAGCGCACACACCACCTTGTGTTCCGCTGCTGTGTGTGCTACATGCGAACATAATGGGCATTTTTATGTGACCTTTGCTTCCTTGGTCAAGGTGAAATCATCGCATCTTCGTCGTGGCTCGCTCAGCACACAAACACGGAAAACCGATCGAGGTGCAAAAATCGCACACCCTTTTTCAATGAACTTGATTGTTGGTGCGCGCTCATTTTGTAGCACACAGTACCATTTGAGAATTACACGTTGTGATGGGAATCTAATGTGCTTGGAAAATGCGTGCAGTAGAACCTAAATCTAGGGCCACCGTAAAATGGAAATTAAATTTATTTTCATCGGCAGGCGGAAAAATACAAAATTAAAACGCGCCGGAAATATTTCCACGAATGTGACGTGTAAATGAGATACCCGCGCGCAAAATTTCAAGTTTTAATTAAAAATACAAAAGTGAAATTTCAAGCGTGTCATTTAAATGTAGGCAATATCTTGGATGAATATGGCAATTTCCCAGTTTCCGCAGCGTTTTGTACGCAACAAAAATTGATTGAAATAATTACACGCTCAAAATGACTGTTGGACATAGCGTCGTGGGTTGAAACACACTGCAGCGCTCGCTCAAAATGGGACTTTTCCACCGTTGCTCGCTTAAAGTCCTTATTTTATACTTTATGGTATTATATATGAACATTTTAAATTCAAACAAATATCTAAAAATTTGCCACAGATTGATGCTGCGATTGGTTATAAATTAAAAGGTTTGCCTATTCCAAGGAGTAATTGAAATTTCTATGCTGTTCAAACAATTATTTTCGAGAATTTAGTAGCTGGCCAGAGGCGAATAGCATCCCAGGAACTTATTCTGAAAAGGAGAGCGCGCATAGTGGTTTGCTGTGGCCGCCAGTCATGCTTCAATTTGAAGCCGAAGACAAGGGTGCCGAAAAATGCCACTCGGGTAGCAGAACAAATTGAGACTTCTCCGCAACAAAAATCAACCAGAAAAATTTATAAACCGACTGAGTTGTTGGCCGCTAAAATGACGAGTAACAATTAATTTAAGTGCGAAAGAATTCCATTTTACAGAACTGTTGCATCAATGTAGCGTTGCAAGCTGAAACAGCAATAAGTAATAGTGAAGTTGAGTCTCTCGAAGGGCAGACAACTCAAAGTGATCCACCACCATCACAAATTGTTACAGGTCGAATGAACTATCTATTTTGAAGCACTAATTTGAATAATTTTTTAGCGAGCAGTGAAACCGCTGCCAGTTTTGAGTTATTGCCGGTACAATCTAGCACAATTGGTGAATCAACTACTGGTATGTGTACCACTTTAAAAAAATATATTAGACCATATCGGAGAGCAAACTCAATATTTGCTCAGATACGTATTTTATTTTTGTATTGAAATTTGAGTAAAGAATAAAAAAAAATGTTCCTGTCAACAATTCTGTTAGCACAAGTAAGTCAAGAGATCACTACAAGTACCACTGAGGCAACATCAACTTCGACCAGTACATCAACGTCGACCAGTACATCAACCACCTCGACGACAACCACCCCAACAACAACAACAGTAGGATTATAAATTAAGACACACCAAATTTAAAAAAAAAAACATGATTTCATTTCAGACTATTTGTCCTTCTCTTTCCATGTGCAAGAAAAACGTAAAATTTTGCATATTTTTTGTGAAAGGGTGAATGAAATATCTTTAGTTATACCGCAGATGTCGCTCTTTGACGCGAATGGCTCTCTCAAAGGTATTTTGCAATTGTTGAGAACTTTTGAAATTCCAGTTTATAAAATTTTTTGAATTTCAAACGCAGGTCCCAAAGAATATGGAGTTTGGACAACCCGATGTGATACTGTTTTTCTATTCGGCAATAAACTGGTGCGTATTTATCAATTATCCTGAGCGGAATAAAAACTGCAGCAAAAAATTCATAGGCAAACTGGAACACCAACATGGACACTTGCTGCCAATTAGGCATGACGCCCATTGCGATCGACTCGGATGGCAAACAAAATTGCTTCAACTCGCTCATCACTAGTAAAATGAGCAAATGGAAAATTCCCAAAAGATAAAAATTAAAAATTAAGATTCTTGGCGCAACAATTACAACTACTGGCTGTGGAGCAAACGCGGCGCGGCGTCCAACAGCTCGTTCGAGTGGTGCACGCCGGACGGAGCGCCGGTGTCCAACGCCAGTGTCCGCTGGCAGCAGGGGCAGCCGGACAATGCGGGCGGCGAGCAGCGCTGTCTGCACGGCCGAGTGCTCACCAACGTGTCGCAACTCGTCGTCTCGGACAGAAACTGCTCAGACAAGTACGTGGTGGCGTGCGAGACTAAAGTGACCACGCCGCCACCCGCGTGCGACTCGCCCACGTGTCCCGACGTCAACTGCACAAGAGACGTACGAGTTTGTAGTTGGAAAAGTTTGCGGGCATCAGCAGATTTTTAAAGCTAAAAAATTGTTTACCTGAAATTTGATTTTTCAGAGATTTTTTAAGCTATCCAAATTTATATTAAGGGATTGAAAGTGATAAAATTGAGGTGTTGCTTTTTTTCTTTTGAAAGAACTTTTTATATTGATGTAAATTTCTTTTTTTTACTGTTAACAACAAATTTTCTGGAAAAAAAATTGGTACCAAATGAAAAACTACACGCCTGTAGCACCGTAGCACCGTAGATTTATTTTATCATTCATCCAATTAGCACATATGAAAAGCAATTAGATAATATTAAAAATTGTTCAATTCTTTAAAGTTGAAATTGTTATCAATTTAATTGTAAAAGTTTTGTATTCAAAATATAGTTGGGGTTAGATGTTGAGCTCTGATGAAAAAACAAAACAGTTTAACATGTTAAAAATGAAAAATTATTAGGAGACGCGG
>LVVX01381753.1:0-10258 GCA_001676355.1 Baetis rhodani | reverse complement strand
CATTATTGCACAAAATCGAGGAGCCTTGCGAGACGTATTATTTGAAACAAGATAGTTGTGTTGAAATAACGCAGTCAAGGAATTAATTCGGGTCATACTGCGTTTAGTCACTGCAGGAGTGTAGGCAACTTGTTGGGAACCAATATGCTTGGCGGCACAGCGTGTATTTCTGGTACGCATTCCTAATATATCATTTCACGATGAGGGTATATTTTTGTAATTTTCCACTGAATTATTAATTGAATTTTTATTTATATTCATGTACTGATTTTGGCTTACTTGTAAGCATATAATTAACTGATGGTTATATGGCTAAAAAGTGGTCTCTATAGGAGATGCTAGAAGAACATAGTCTCTGCAAGTATCATGTGCTAGTAAGGCCGAAGGTATATATGAATAAAGTCTTGATGGTGAATCACGTCTATAACCTGGAATGCCCACTTATGTCCCATAAAAAATCGATATGAAAGTGTTCGATAACAAAATTGCACAGGTGTGCTTTATTTCCACAAATGAATCTCGATTACAGGCATTGTTTTTACATTTGATTATGCAGCGTAAAGTATGGAATTGGATGGAATGGACTTTTCAAAAATGTGTATATGCGCGTGTAAGTGGAGGTAATAAAATTTACACGTATAATGGTCAGTGAATAACTGTAATGAGATGACATTTCCTCCATTCTACGATTTAGAACATGCCTCATAATTTTCATTTTGCCTCACATGACATTCTAACGCAGTAAATTAGAGAAATATTATTGTAACTTTGTCACCGTCAAGTTTGGCAAAAAACACGCTCAACTTCTAGCAGAGAGATATTATAAATAGAAAGTTGTGATATAGCTTGTATAACATAACTAAATTACTACAAAAATTTACATTTGTACACCGTTTTATCATATTTCATTATATGTATTTGATGAGAGCAATGTTGTTTGTTGAGTGTGCAGGCTTTGTTTTTCTCTCCTCTTGATGTTGCTATGAGCGCGCTATATATATGTTTCCTTACATGCAGTTTTTTTAGTTCGTCTCAATAGCATGCTATTTTTTGCACCCTGTCCAGCTTATAGTAGTCAAAGCAATATATTTTCGCTGTGGACGAGCACATTTATTATATTTTTGTAGCGTAAAATCCAGAAAACAATTTAATTCACTGATTTTTGAAAGACAACCTTATGTAAAGACACCATAGATGCAAAACATCTTTCAACAGAAAAACAGGCGCGGCATGTAAGGAGCAAATGGGAATAGCGAGTCACTTTTCAGGAGAATCTAGCTCTTCACAACATATATTCGCACCGGCTTGGCATCAGTTGTCCCCATGCCGTTTGCATGAACCACTAAAATAACATGTTCACTTTGTTGGCGCGGCCCCGTCTGCCACCATCATCAGCCGCTCGTGGGTCTTTGGGTCACTGTCCTCCACGAATTCCTGTGCACAAACCAATTAAAAAAGATTAACTTCCTTTCTCTTAAAAATATTCAAATCAAACAGTGCATCACGCGCTAGAAAATCCACTGCAAAACACGTGAAAAATCACAAATTGCGAGCACTCAGAAATTAGAAGAGGTGTCTTGCCAATAGTCCTTTGCTCATGAAATATGGCCGCTCGACTCCATTGTTGTTTTCGCAGTCTTCGCAAAAGCAGATGAATATCGTGTCTATCGCCATCTAGTTTTACGAGTTGAAAAATTATTAACGGAGAGGTGTTTTTTTTTCAAAACTTTGCAATATAGCAAATTACAATTTTTTTTATTTAGAGTATCTAAAAAAATTGTTTTTTACCTCGTATACTGTGATGAAGATGTGCGCGACGGCGTAGCCAAAGATAGCCGCGAGAGTGACCGGCACCCAAACGTGCATGACTCCTTGCTTGTCCTGGAAAATGGCTATCGCAACCAGCATGGTGCTCAGCATCACCGCAATCTGCACCAAAAACCAAATAAAGTTTCGCTTTAAATTCATCTCATTTGATCATCACCTTTGCCATGAACAGCACAAAATCTCCCGCCGAGTTGATGGCGGCGATGTCAAAAGCGTTCTTGGCGATCAGCCTCATTGCTCGTCGACCGCCCTCGATGAAATTGCACCCCGTCAGCGCTAAAAAAGATAATGTGTGTCAATAAAAGTTGACGTTCGAGGTTGATTTTATTTTGAAAGAAAAATTTAGCCGTCGTCGTCGTTTTTTTTAGTTGGAGTGTATAGTGTATACTGACAATGAGAAACATCACGACAAAAAAAATGGATAACGTGTGTGCACGATGAACATCTCTCAGTATAAACTCCAACTGAAAAAACGCGATGAGGATGGCTAAATTCAAATTTCAAATCGTTATGCTATTTGCAATCGCTTCCAAAAAAATTAATCCGGAGATTTTAATGCTTGAAATCTTTAAAAACACAAAAGAAGTGTGCTTTTTATACGTTTCGTGCATAAAGGGTACTTGAAAGCTGAACTTTTGGCGCCAACAAAACTATTCAAACCTAATAATTCTCCCGGTAAAATTTTTAACAAAGAATCAAAACTATGGCTGTGAAATTGTTTTTTCTTACCAACTTCGACGTATGCGTTCCTGTTGACGAACGCGATGAACTTGACGAAGGGGTACATGATGCAGTTGACTATGGAGGTGGAGGTGGCGCGGTCTGCGACCACGGAGGGTGCGCCCTCGGGTAGCGTCTGCTGCACGGCGGTGGGCTTGAGGCAGCGGTACACCTCCTGGAACACGGCGCGCACGAAGTGCAGCAGCGCCACCAGCGTGGCGCCGAACGCCGCCGTGCCCAGGTGGTAGCTGATGGTGCGCGCCATGCTCCGGTCCACGGGGTGCTTCAATGCTGCCTTGTCCCTGAAAATATACAGTTTGCCATACAGTGAAATTTTTCATTTGCAACAATTAACGATTTTGTTAAAAAAAAAATGGATATTTAGTGCAGTGTAAAAATGATTTTTTTATATACCTTGAAAAGTACCAGTCGCCCACTGCTCCCGCCACGACCAAATGTTGGCAGGCCATGACGAACTGGATGAGCCAAAAGAGCGCGAGCAAATTCCACCATCGCGCCACCTAAACGTTTTAAATAAGATTATAAGTTTCACTCTAGCAAAACTACTATGGTAGCGAACCCAGTTACCGGCCACCAAATCACGTAGACGTGCTCGTAAACCGTAGGTTTTTCAGAGAAAAGTATTACAAAAATGTACCTCTCTTTATTTTTTTCATGGGTCCAGTGACCGTACAAGAATGCGCAGTAGATTTGTGCGCATGCGCGGTGTGCGCAGGTAGTGGATCTTTAGTCACAAATAAAATAGGTACTTGAAGAACCACATTGCGCATAGATTATTGCCATATAGGCTTACTGCGCACGCCTGTCCGGAATAAGAAACTTGTACGGGGACTGGGTCCTCTACCATAATAATATCACTAATAATACTTACATGCGCGACTCCGTCCTTTTCATAGACGAAATTGACATTATTCTCGCTGACCAGTCTGCCGCAGCTCTCGATCCACAGGGCCAAATAGAACCACCCGGCGATCAACCCTCCAACAATCGCGAAACTCTGTAAAAAAGAGAATTTCTCACTTCAAAATCATATTTTGATCGAGGATTGAAAAACACTGACCACCCATGGCAGAATGAGCAACGTGGGCATATCCCAAATGGCGCGTCCTGCCTCCTCGAACAGCCGGATCACCAGACCCAACCTCTTCCGCGTCACCAGCAGCACCAGGAACATGATTCCCTACATGCAATTCAATTAGAATTTGCCTCGAGAGTGCAAAAAAAACAGAGATTTTTTGTTGCAAAACCATAGTCATTTGGATAAATTTGTTTTTTCCGTGGTATTTTAAAAATTCAGACCCAATATAATCATCATATTATGAATTATAAAATTTAAAACCTTGTCTATTCTCTGTTAGAACAAAAATTATTAATTATAGGAGTCTGGTCACATGCTTTAAAGTTAGCATGTCGTCTTATTTTGAATGCAAAACCTGAGTTTGCAATATCTTGTAATTTAATAAAACCTATTTTTTTTTGCCCCGACAAAAACTCACGATAATGACGGTGGCTGCGATGGCATAGCCGAGGTAGGAGTCGACGTGGCGGTTTTCGATTTTGCTCATCGATTGCGGGTAGAAGCGGTACTCTTCTGTCAGTCTGTCCTGCTCGTACGCCCATTGTGCCCTAAACACACACGCGATCAAATCGTATTCCAAACTCGGTGTAATTAGTGCGCGCGGGTAAATTTACCACAGATAAGCAGTGGCGATCAGGCTCACGATGATGCCGACCACCAGCGACAGAATCACCACCACCTTCACGGCCACGATCAGCAACAGCATTATGACCACCGCGAAACCTGCGAATAACATAATTTTGATTTTGCCGCAAATTATATGGGTTTTTTTATTTACCGAGAGCGATGAAAAACAACGCCAAAAGCTCCTTCCAGCATAACTCCAAGTCCTCCGCCACTTCCTGGGATTGTAAAAAAAGTTGATATTGACATATAAATGGAGCTTTCAATTTAATAATATAGCCTTGTGATAGAATCACTTATCAAAAACCTTGACTTTTATTACAATTCAACAATACACAGTAATTAAACTAATGCTTCAAGCTCTTATTTAGATTGGAGTCCGTAATTTGGAAATGGCATTTTCCAAATTAAATCGAAGTTTTTTAGGTATAAATATGGCATGCCTAAACTCCATTGACATTGTACAGGGGTTATCGCCTGATTTGAGTAAAGGTAGGCAATTTGTACAGCGTTTGTGACCAGCAAGTTGCATAGCTACGCCACAGACAATAACACTGAAATTTCAATGACTATGGTAGCGGACCCATGTGCAAGTACCTCTCTAAAAATTAGATTATTTCCACTAATTGCGCAAGCCGCACAGCCTTGTATGGTCACTGGACCCTAGGCAAAAATGACAAGCTAAATTGTTTAAGCACTTTTCCCTGAAAAACTAAGGGTCTACGACTTCATGATTTGATGTCCGGCTACTGGGTTCGCTACCATATTATGTACCCTTGGGTTCTTATTCTTTAACCTAGCTTTTCCTATAGCAACTTTAGGAAAATATAATCTGTATGCTTTCAAAAGCCCCAAGCCAAATACAATGGTACCAGTATTTGGTAGAAATAAATCTGCTTGTGGTCAAAAATATTTCCTTGATTTTTATTAATAATTTATTTAGATTTTTCATGTTCCCAGGTGGCCTTAAAATCGGTGCCGCCATTGTATAATACCCCACTAAATCTAATTAAATGAACTCTTTAGGTGAAAATAACAATTAACTATTTTGTGTGTATGCCTTTTGAAAATTCAAATTTAAAAGCGTCATCATATCACCTGAAAAAAGTCCTGGTATCCTGTTTTGGAGAAGTGGACGTCGATGCGGTCGGCAGGGTCGAGGGGTCTTAGCGGCCGGTACTGGAGGAGTCGGCGCATGCGCACCTGAGCGTGGCGCCGGAAGCGGTTGCCCTTGTTGAGGGGCAGCAGGAGGTCGGGGAAGCCCTTGTTCTTGGTGCTGACCAGGATGGCGGGCTGCTTGAGCACCTGCGCGCTCACGTAGCGCCGCTTCTGCTGCTCCTGTGCGGCCGCCGCCAGCCGCTGCCCCGGCGGCACCCACCCGCCCCCGCCAGAGTGACCCACCGAGCCGCCCGCGCCTCCGTAGCTGTTGCCGTAGTCGGTGCGCGAGTACGGCGCCTGCCGCAGGTCGCCCGTCTTGGCGCCCTTCTGCGGAATGCACCGGTTCATGAACTCCCGGCTGAAACACGACATTTCATGTTGATATCAAAACAAATCTTTCGTTTTTTTAATTCTGATGCCAAAAATTGTGCTTGCGATTATTGGGGAATACAGTTGAAAGTAGGGGTGGAAATCTTCGATTGCATTTTGAAGGGGAAAAATATGAATACGAATCTACATAAATTTTCATATTCATTAAGTTGGTATTTTATGTTTGTGATTTTTAATTTGATTTACGGTTGAATTAGGTACCTTATTTTGAATAACTCATTTCGCCACTTGCATTAATCGTTACTAAATATCACCGCCACAAGGCCCCACGATCGAAATTTTAATTAGACTGCTTTCCTATTAAAGTCCCGTGCCAATCCTGCTACATTAGATTCTAGACAACACTAGCTTTCATTTGAGGGGTCTTTCGTCTCAATCCGACTACCACAGCCTACAGCTTTGAATTTTAAGATTTTACATATTCCATTGAGAGTCATAAATTTCAAATTAAAAGCTACGGCTCTGTGGTCAGACCCCTCAAATGAAAGCTACTTTTGTCTAGAAACCACTGTAGCAGGATTGACGCGGGACGTTAACAGGAAATCAGTCTAATTAACATTTTCCATCCAGGCGCCCTCTGGCGGTGAATTTAGTACAAGAGGGTTTCAATTCAGAAAGTGTGAGAAAGGAGAAGTTTTGTTGACTGAATGCATATTGCTTAAAGAACTTTATGATTTCCTTTTTATTTTCATTAAAATAATTAAAATCAGGTATTCATTTCAAATTTAATTTTTAGTCTCTGAGAATTTTTTTCCGGCAGACATCTTGTCTACGGTGTAAGACTTAAGTTAGGGGTTAGGGGAAATTGCAGCGGGGTAGTGAATTTTCAGGTGCGGTTTTAAAATACTTGATCAATTTTGAGTATCACATTTTGCAAGATATCATTATATAAAATACCTCAAATTTTCCCCTTTCAAAATCATTTTTCCAGCCATATTGCAAAACAGGAACTAATAGCAAATGAAGCACGTACACTTTTTGTGTACCTAGATTGAGATTGTCAGATTTTTAGGCAAATAATGCGGCAACGCCATTTTCGGTTTTGTTAATTACTGCAGGCGCGTCTGTTCAAGCAACCAGTGCGTGTGACTCAGGCGTTTAGGACAGTGGAAATCCGATATTTGTGATTTTTCCGTGGGGTGAACGAACTGCAAGTGCGCATACAAACACACAGAGCTTTTGTCACCGGGTGGCAATGTCGCTTGTAGCTGTTGCGTGCGCGCGATTAGGATCGGCCGCGCGGCGATCTCAATCTCCGGCGGACTCGCGACGCGCTCTCGCCGCTAATACATATTTCTGCCGAAATACCAAAGAGTTGGACGCGGACAAAATTCACTTCCTAGTTGCGGCTTAAAAGCTTTTTTAATCACCGACGCTGGGGCGCGTATTTAGCATGGCGTTGCCCCAAAAGTGGCAATTTGGAATCAGGAAATGGAGGTAAAAAGACACTCACTAGCCAGGGTAGTACTGGCACGAGGTGACGCACTCCCTGTTGACGTTGAAGTCGTTCGTCTCCCGCAGTCCGGCGCCGGTCACCAACAAAAACCTGACAAAATTGCCATTTTTATAATTTCAAAAAAAAAAACTTTTTTTTAATTAATTTCGAAACGCAAAAAAGTGCTTACCCTTTTCTTCTCATGTCTGCTCCGAGGCAGGCATATTTGGGGTCTTCAGGTGCGATTCCAATGCGTTCGGTCACTCGACCGCAAACATTTCCACATCGGTCGTAACCCATAGTGAGTCGGGCGATGTCCCCGTATTTTATGCAATAGACCAGCAAGCCGACCTTTTTCAAAAAAATTAATCACCGCAGCATAGCATACAAAAGATAACTTACCAAAACGACCAAGAAAATGAGCAAAATCAAAAGACAAATGACATCAGTGCAGGTGCGTCTTTTTGGGAAGGGGGACGCGCTCATTTCCACTTCCTTCTACATAATCAATCACTGATTATTATCCCAATCAAGATTAAAAGCCAATGCAAAAATCTTACCGGAACAACAGGTCCAGGGTCGACCTTGTCGGTGCGCTTTGAGCCCAAGAGACCCATCCTGGGGCCGAGTTTGTCTACTCCACTATTGTGTGACGCGTCTCTGGTAAACACACATGCAACACTACTGACACAACACGTATTCATCCCCCGGAGCGCACCCTCTATCTTGTCACCCCCCACCCCTGGTCCGAAAAAGAGACGCAGTCGATTTTTGTCATTTTCCCTTCCGGTTTTTTAAAGCGTTGACACACTTTTTGGTGTTAAATGCGCAGATGGCATATTTTGACCACTACATGCGTGAATCAATCATATAATCAATTATCAGACACTAGCTATTGAATTGACCCAGATTTGAAGTTTTGCGTGACAAATTTTTAGAGCATTTTTATTGACCACTAAATGATTTGCAATTTTGAATTTTGGTTTTCTGACGATTCTCGCAGTAGTGCTTTGTGGTTTGAATAGAAGATTCTTTTACATCCAAACAAAGCTGCAGTTATTTAAACAAAAAAGAATCCAGCAAAATCCTGATTGATAAAAAGCTGTCTGTCCTAGCTTCTATAAAAAATCACTAAACAAAAGATTAGCAGTTGTTAAGTCTTATAAAATTGAGGTTGCCTTGCTTTATTGTATTAAGATCAAACCTCAAACCTTTTATTGTGTAATACAAAATTAGTGCTATTGATTGAGCAATAAGTTGAAATAAGTGATGAAATACATACATCGATTTCAGCAATCTCCCATCAAAAAAGAGGAAAAAACTTTTGAAATACGGACATTGAGATTTTTCGCGATGTAAATTTGCTTTCTTTTCAGCGTCTTTTTTTAAAAAAGTGCAAATTCAGCACACAATTTCGTAGATTTTCTAATGAACCTATTTTGGAATTGATATATTTGGTTAGCGTGGGTGCCAATGTCATGGCATCATTTGTTTGAGGACTAAAGTAAATATTGGTAATTTTAGCTATTTTTCACACCATTGCGTGCGTCACTGAAGACACCCGCGGTGTGTCTGACAATGCCCAAATATGATTAATGCGATCAAACGGCTGCTTGAAATTCGCCCATTTTTGCTTGTGTGTCTAACAAAAAGCGGCCATGGTAATATTCACCTCTGCTCGTTTAAGGACATTGGCCTTGCTCTTTCCCATTGTGGACGCATCGATCCCCTCGCGTCAGGTAAACAATCATATATTATATTTGGAGCCCAATTTGTTGAGATCATATCTTCACGCACAAGCTCTGTTGATTTGGCCGCGCAGATACGCGCCTTAAGGGCTGTGTGTGTATATTCAAACAAGGAAGTGTTTTTTGACCATGTTAATAGCAAAACTTTATACTTTTATTAGAATCTAAAACACAAGATCAAACTACACAAGATTATTATAATAAAGGTTGAACTTTTCCATGGACCCGAAAGTTACAAGTTTTGAACATTTTTCCAACTTATAATAGTATTGTACGACGTTTACAATGAAACTAGTTCGCTAATGCGTAAAATTATTATGCAAAAAGTACATAGAACTAAGGACACACAACACACACAACTATAGCCACGAATGGGGGTTGATTTTTGCTATGCAATTTTCTTGTACTTGCGACACATAATTTTTCTCATCCTCCCTCGATTTCTCTCATTTTGTCCAGAGCTTACAAAAATACTGCTCTCGTCGTCAGCTCAGTTCAGTTGGTCTCGATGGTTTTGACCGAGGCGGGCCGCGTGGTGCGCGTGGGGCTCTTGGTCGGGTCGCTCTCGTCCACGAACTCCTACAGAGGCATTGTTTGGTCACCAAGTGGAAGCTCCTACATTTTGAGGGGGGCCAAAGTCACTACCAAGTGGCGTGGTGCTACATTTTATGCGCGTAAGATGTGTGCAGCAAATAGAGAAACAAGGACAAGACTGAGAAGAAAAAAACTTAAATGTAACTGATACTTTTTTAATTTCAAATTCTCATTTTTGTACATCTAATATCACAGACGATTCACGAGACATGCTATGAAGAACCAAATTTAGGTCTCGTTGATTATGAGAGATGAATATAAATTGAGCGTCAAAATTGCTCAAAACGCAAAAAATTCAAGCTTGAAAAGCCAGGAAAAATTACTTCCTTAATTTCACATATTTTTTTGATAAATATATAGTAGTATATGATATATAGTAAAGCCTTTTGTAAATTTCCATCTTCAACAATGCTTATAATTTATCATTTTAAGTTTGGGAAGATTTGAAATATAAATTTTAAAATTAGCTGTAGGACCTAGGAAACTTGAGAGGTTTTGGAAAAAGACAGAATGAAAATAGCCAAAAAGAACAAAAATCTTGTGCTGCGATGATTTAATCAAAAGCAGCATAAGAAACTAGATACTTTGGAAGTCTAACTACTTAATCGTAATTGTGCATTTTATGTGAAATATGTACCATGAGAGCTCTGCTCATGAAGAAGG
>LVVX01381752.1:0-10216 GCA_001676355.1 Baetis rhodani | reverse complement strand
GAAGTGTTTATGTGTGTGTTCTATTTTGTGTGTGCCTCTTTCCCTGCTCATGAATAAGGGCTAAATGATACGAAGAGTCACGTTGTGAGTTGCGAGCGCGCACAGCAAACTAAATTTTGAATCAACTATTACAGCCCTAAAATGCTTTAATTTCAACTTCAAAACCACTCCAATGCGGTTGAAAGTTCCGAATGTGGTCAACCTCACGCGCATTTACTAGCATACGCACACTTTTTCATAATTGTATATAGAAGGAAAAAAGCCATTTGGCTTTAACTATAAATGCTATTTTCTTAAAAGTCGCTAGGAAGTTAAATAAAAACGACTCAACGCAAATGTAGTTTTCTATTTTTCTTATTAATTAAGTATAGGGTAGCTTTCCTCATTTATTCTCAGTACATACTTTTTGATTGCCTTGTGAACAGGAACAAAATGGAAACAGCGAAATAAAAACTATTTATCTGCCCACCGCGGCGCATAGCTGTGTATTTAATTTGCGACAGCAAATTACCAGAGCGCATTTTTCATACCACACGCTGAGAATTTAGCACGCCTTTGTGTGACTTTCCATCTCCGAATTCACACGCAGGCAGGCAGCACAGACATCTGCAAACAGGAAGTTTTCAGACAGCCAGATATCCGAAAAAAGTAGCTTGAATCTGCAAGCCGGGGTTCAAAAAATTGCGCTTTTAGCTTTTCGTAGAGGGGGCTTGTAGAAATTTGCATTCGAGCAATTCAAAACGCACCCCTTGCGCGAGAGGGTTCGATCCCTTTACGAGCCCCCCGCAATCGACCCATGTGGATGAGTCATTCACATGCTTGCTCGCATGCAGCCCCAGCGAGAAAGCGCCTTCTCCTCGCTCGCTCGCGGCCCATGTGCTCCGGTATCTTGCGCCGCCAAAAGGGCCATGGGAAATTCCCATTCTTCGCGTTCTCTTTCTCGCGTCGCCCCCCATCCCCATCTGTAGCCAGCTGCACGTGTTGCATCCACATAATACCACCTGAAACATGCACCAACACGTTGCACTCTGGCCCATCAGTGAAAATATGTTTTTTCAAAAGTCTCTCACAAATTAGTTGCGCTCGGTATATTGTGGCGCGGGGCAAAAATTATTTTGTTTTTACAATAAAACTCACGCATTGGAATAGATTTCTGTTCGATTTTTGGAGATATTATCACCTTATTAAATTTTATTCATGGATTCGCAAAAATTGGCAAATAAATTGAATAACAAAGATTTATTTTGTCCCAGTACAATTAAATTTCTTACAACTAATTGTAAAAATAAACTACCCCATAAATCACTAACAAAATACAACACTGTTTAATTACTTAGTTAAGTAGTGCATACTATTAAATTGAAATTATTGAGCGAAAATATAAAATACAGTCACACGACAGTACCATTTTCATAAATATCTATTTTTTCTTTACAGGCGATATTTTTTTGCGTATATGCAAAACAGTCGGCAACAGTGTATTTACACATTTTATAGCTTTTGCTGGAGTGACTGAATTTCAATGCATAGACAGCGGCCGGCGCGGCTTTGTTTCATTCCCTCATGCTCATTGGTTTGTTTTTGACACTTTTGACCTTGGTCCTTGGCCGGCTGACACGAATGCCCTATGCTTTTCTCTCGACAAATGCAATCGCGGCGGCAGTGTGTTGGTTTTTTTCAATCGGCGGCACGCAATTTTTGTTTATCCGCATTCCCAGTCATCGCACTTTTCTATCTGTTTACTTTTCCTAGCTCTGCCCACGCTCGCTAATTATCTCATTGCGCGCGCTGGACGCAAATGAGGAAAATGGGTCTCGGTGTGCAGTATTGGCCCAATTATTGCAGGCGACAATGGCGGATCAGACGCGAAGATAAAAAGTAAACAAATGCTAATGGACGAGGCGGATATAATTATGGTTATTGCCTTTTGCTTGTTCTCTTTTAATCTCTGTCTGCTCTGCTCAATTTAAGTGCTGATTTTGAAAGTGCGCGTAATATTGTAAAATCGGAAAATCTCATTTGAGGAAATGCACTGTTTGTGCGTGTATATATGACGTGTTGAATTGCGTCACTCCTGCGGATTATTTTTGAATATCCCACATGAAAAGATAAGGTGCGTTATCATATCTGGTGACACGCAATAACGTTTATTTTGGTTTTTAGTACAAAAATTTAATTTGTTTCAAACCCAAAATAGAATATGGAGAAATGTGTTGGGACATAAATATAACCTGATACGCTTGTTATAATTTATTTTTAACTTGTTCAATGATAAACACTTTATAGTGCAAATTATTTGTTAAGTCCCATACTTTTGAGTCAAATATATTTATAAAAAAAAAATTTAAGGTTCTTCATGGCGTTTATCAGTTAGCTATATAAATGATACCCTTGATTTTTTGCTATGAAAAGAGCTCTTACTAATTAGAATTAAACTAGTGGGCTATTCTTTAAACAAAAAATGACAGACTTCCTAATTCTGCACTATTTTCCAGTAGATTCCAATAAAATATCAAAAGGCAGAATATAGGTATGCAAATAGGCGTGGGAAATTTCACACGCATTATATCATCACTAAATATTATCTTTTAGCCACCGAAAGAGAGGCGACACTTTCTCTAATCTCGCGGCCACGCGTGCCGTGTTGCTGCGTTATTGCAGAGAAGGCCTCACACAAATAATCTCCTTCTAGAACTTTCTCAGGGCAAGGACATGAAGCAGCGTCAAGTGCAAATTTACACAGGTGCCGCTTCGCTCGGACGCAGAAAATTCGCCACTCTGGAGAGTGCGCACCGATCTACGCTGATTTGCCAGATTTATAAGCGCGCCAGTTCTCCTTCAACAACATTAATATACATATAAAAAGCAAAGAAGAATGCGCGTCGAGCGACCTATTCTCCTCCAACGGTGAGCATGAGGTCCGAAAGAGAGTGACTCACGCTCCTCCCCTCACCCGCCTCGATTTGGACTTTGAACGCATACACAAGCGCGAAATTCGCATGGTGTGTGTGCTTTGATGTTCTCCATCACTTAGTTAGCAATCTTTTGTCTCACTTCACTCCGAACAAAAATGATAGTTGATAATGATACATAGAAAATTCGGTTCTTTTTCAACAATGACAATTAGTGATAAAGATAAATCAACTTTGTTGTCTCATCGTTAACTTTTTCTTTAAGTGGAAAAAGAGGAGCTGATTAAAATCAATTTAAATATGAATTGTTCTTGGACCTACAGTAATTTTAAGACAACCAAACCATTAGATCCAGCCTATACTGCTCAATTTATTTGTGTGAGAAATTGTTTCATTTTTGTGATCGTCGATTTTTTCAGCAAACTGAATAATAGTAATAAAAAAATAAAAAAGCAGTTATCACAAAATCATCTTGGTATTATAAAATAAATTTTAGTTCCATTGGGGTTCTTTGGTCCGATTTTACCAAAATAATCCATAGGTGAAAAATTTCAGCTAAATCCCCAAATGGACAGTATTAAAAAACCACTTCCTCTCTCTTTCTCTCTCATCATTATTTGAGCAACAAGCTGCGTGCGAGTTGGGAGAGAGAAAAGTATCTGGGCCATTGAACTAAGGGGCAAGTTCGTCTGGGCGCTCAACATGTTGAATCATGTCCAAGGTCGAATTCGCAATCGCGGAAGCCCTCGTCGCACGCCCACCGCGGCATCTCAGGATTGTACTCGCACGCATGGAGCCCAGCCTCCAGCTGAGCTTTTATTAGCTCCACCAAGCATGGCAATCAGCTGCGGAGAGGCTGTGTATTTATTGCGCCGAAAATAATTCAATTGGCTCATATTCGAGACGAGAATTGAAATTTAGATTAACCGATAAGAGTATAACCAAAGTTTATTGCCTTGCATTCATTTTTAGTCAATAAAAGTTTAAAAAAAAATACATACATGAATCACGCTGGCATGTGAACAAGCCAGCGGCAGTGCCGTTGCCATGGATACACTTTATCTTATTTGCGATAGCGGGCGCAGGATGTGTTTTGCTGCATTTTGTGGGTATGACCAATTGAACTTTGCGATAAAAATTAAATACAAGTTTGATGAAAAGTTGCTTTACAACTTACATAATATCATGTGAATCAATAACATGTTTGCTTAATGAAATTAGAAAAAGTAGAGTGGCACGATAAACTAATCTAAATCAATAACAAGTATGTTATTTTGCGCACAAATGTCAAATTTGTAGAAAAAACTTTGGTCAAGTTTTGAAGGGTGCAGTCGGCGCCTATGTTAATATATAAATTTGACTATGTAGTATTAATACAATTAATCAAGGAAGGTGCTCAAGGAATAGTGAGACCCAACGACAGCAAACAATTTTTACAAACACCATAAAAAAGTGTTGGTGTTTGCAGAATATCTAAAAGCTTTGTTACTATTAACTATTATTCGCTAATTATTTTTGCATTTTTCACTTTACAAGAATTTTTAAAATGTTTGGTTTTCCATAAAAATTAGCAATTCTATGCAGATTCATTCCTCATGGCATAGTCTCAAAGAATGTTTTCCAAAACGCTTCACAGAAAAATTAATTTTTACGTTGAACTCAACACGCCGAGTGGCCAACCAAGTACAAAAAGTCTAAAAGGCGCGACTCGTTCAAGAACCGCGATTTTTTTACTTTTAAAAATAGATAATAAAAGTCGTAACAAAGAGCCTCATTCTGCCATTCTTGGTGGCGCATTCACAAGTCGCGGCTCACACAAACAGGCGACGGCAGCGGTCCCCCCTCTCTTTCCGCGCTCGCACAGATTCTGACGAGTTCAAACATGTTAGAACCTGCAACGAGCCTGCCATCCGACCGTCTCGCACACATAACAGCAGCAAAAAACGCTCTCTCCCCTAGGCCAACACACAACGCGGCGCTGTGTCGCGGTCGCGATGCTAATGAGCCCAATCAAAATTACTTAATTTTAATGTCTCCTGTTTTCCGGCGCCTTTCCCACGCGCCTCAATGATTTGGCGCAGATCTTTAATGATCTGATTTTAATTCACTCAAATTTCTGAAGTACTGAGGGGAGAAGTGCGATTTTTCTTGTTTTGTGAATAAGTACAAATATATCTTGTATCTTCGTATCTTCTAAAACGCGTCTCTTTATTTTGCCTTTTTTCCCTGGTTTAGCTTCAAAAAACTAGATGAGCAGCATGAAGCACAAAACAAATATTTAAATTTGAAGATCCCAACTTTATTGCTAATTATTCCTGTAATTCTTTTATTAAAATTCAACCTGCCCTGGCTTTTAAGAATTAATAAGAAGATGATTTATTTTATTTTATATTTTTTCTCATTATAGCAGAGATAGTTGCTAGTAAAGCTTTCTTGTCCAGTTTTATCAACAGTGGAATTTTGTGATTGGGCTATCTCAATGTGACGTCAAACTTGCAAAAGTAGACTTTTGATTAGTTAAATTAAATAATCGAAATTTTATTTAACGTCGTCGGACGACCTTCAGGTTTGAGCATTGAGAATGCAACGCGAAGGAAGTGTCAGGCAAAACGCAAAACGTTATTATTATTTATCACTAACCACTAGAAAATCACATTTTCAAAAACACAATATTTTAATTTGAAAAGTCTAAGACTTTCCACAAAATGTCACACGTCATTTAAATCGCTCGAGAGAGCAGACCGCTGGAAAATGAACTACAGAAAGCGCATAGATCGAAGAGATTATCTCGGAAAAAATGCATGCATATTTCACCCGCCGCGCGGCGATAGATAACTTTAATGACCTGTGTCATGAAACACGCGCACCCGCCCGCCCGCCGGCCGGCCGAGGGAGAACAAGGAAAAAGCAGCCGAATAATAAAAAAGTGGGTGGGGGGCGAGGGGGTGTCGGGCAGTTGGCAGCAGCCTGCAATGCAATTCTAGACAAGGTGGGCCCGTCCGCGTGCCGTCGAGGGGGTGGGGGTGAGTGAGCGCTCCCAAGGACTAGGTCTCTCGCGTTGTCCGTGTGCGCCTCCGCGGCTCAAGTCTCTCATTCACCAACCAGCCACCGTTCAGTGAAGACGTGCGTCCCTTGCGCTCTCTCATCTCTATCTTCCATTTACTGGCACTCAGATTCCCTCCTTGGCTCCTCTCCAGTGTCACTCTGCGAGTTTATTGCATCACTTATATCAGCGTCTCAAGACGGTTGTTGTCGATTTTTTTGCCAAATACCGCGAAACTACCCCACACCCAAGATGACTTTGGAAGTTTTCGAACTCTTTGGAGACTACTCCTATGAGCAGGTATGTGATTATTTTCACTTTGGTCTCTTTTTTGGTCTCAGTACTTACTCAGCAGTTGCGCGTTTAAATCTTTTTAGTAACTTGGTATTTCAACAATTTTAATTCTCTTGAATTTTTTAGCTCTATAATTCAATTAAATTTCACTAAATATGCATTATCTTTACGCTGCTGATAAGTCTTGAGTGCGAAAACTGATATAAATTTAAATCATTACAACTCAAAATTACGTAAATGACGCTGGGGTCAAAAGTATAAAATATGAACAAATTGGAATTAAAACATCGAGATATAGACTTCACGCCTTGCACTTGAGTTACACTAGTTGCATATTTCCCTAAATTGCAGGCTCACCCAAGATTGATTAAAACGTCTCATTTTGTTCATACATCCTAATAATATATTTGCTATTCAATTAGAATAATATTATGAAGTATCTTAACTAATCGGTCACTTTCTATGAGGAATGAAGGGGTTGCTTTCCGGAAGCAAGGCATTTAAATCGCTCGATTCGCGGTCTCCTCTGCCTTAACCTTTGAGAATTTGACTGCGGGCTGCGTGATTAATTTGCATGACTTCCTGAAACGCCGCGCGTCTGAATTCGATCGAAAAATTCCTGTGCATTCCAACGTGGCCAAGGGGTGACCGCCACCGCAAGGGTACAGGCAGGGGCACTCGATTTACACCCCCTCGGCCGTCGAGGGGTTGCCGCGCCGAGCCCCTCATTGGTGGGAGGTGACGTAATGACGTCTGACCGGCTGCCATTGGTTAGGAATGACGTGATCGGTGAGGCGGTGCGCGCGCAGGTGCAGCAGCACAGTCGACGGTGGCCCCATTTTCGCGAGCGTTTCGTCAGATTTTCTCTTCACCTCTTTGAGTTCAGACGTGTTCTGTCCGCTCTCCGTCGCTACGCCAAGCCCCGCAGAAGCCCCCGAACGACCCCTCGCCGACCGTTTTCTCGCCCAGCGACTCGTACTTGTCACCATTATCGCTCAGGAATCCAAGTCTTTCCGGGCTCAGGTGCGTTTTTGAACCGATTTCATCATCTTTTCGAGAGTCGTGCGCCCACGATAGCTCTGACAGGTTTTCCTGTCTCGCACGCAGACACACGTGCGGTCGGTGGTGCCATTGACATTGCTCTGCGTGACGTATCCCGGTTTTGTAGGCTGTAAATTCGCCCCTCGAGGGTGACCAGCTCGTTGTTTCCATGCGGATTTCTCTCCAAACCACTTCTGATTTTTCGAATTTAAGTCTACGATTAGTGAAAGTCTCACTTTTCGCTTGATTGCGCAATTTCGCTTAATTTCTGTTTGCAACGCTAATTTGTAATTAATTCCATAATTTCGCTCAGAATATTTGCATGCCTCGAGAAGAGCGTTTATTTCAAGTACACAACTGGGTTTTCCGTGCCTTAAATGCCGGTTTACAATTGACTCAGCAGTTTTTGTCTTGGAAACACCGCGCCCACCTTTTAACTCAATAATTATATCCTTGATGGTTTATTTAAATTATTTGAACTCCTCAAATCGCCTTTTTAGTTTAAAGTGAATAATTTTTGTCGGCGTAGCAGTTGAAAATTTGCAAGAGCAAAATCTAGCTTTCTTTCAAAATGTCAGCAATTGGACTTTGAACTCTTTTGCTTATCAATTTATACAATTTTTCCGGGTGACTTATCTCTTTTGAGTTATAGGCTCTGTTAATTAAAGTCTTGTTAGCTATTTTCGCACTTAAACTCGCTCATATAAATGATGCGCTAAACTTACTGTGGAATATTTTCAAGGCTTTAAGATATGAGTTCCTATTTTCATTTTTTCTCTTTGGGGAGGAATTTTTGTGTGTTAATATTCAATTCACGAGTTAAAAAAAATGAGAGCGATTCGTGAAATTCTATGTTTTCCAGCTATTTTTGTCTGCGTTTTTTAGCCATTTTTGCTCTTGCTAATTTTTGCGAGCGAGAACGCACAAATGTCCCAGTATGAGCATTTTATCAAAACGTTGCGTACATAAGTTAAATTATTATTTATTACTCCCCGAGTGAGTGACTGTTACATTTCTGAGTCTGAAACGATTTTGAGTTTTAATGTTTGAATTTATTGTGTATCTCTTTTCCACCTAAGTTCTAGTGAGTGAATGGCGATTGGCTCGTGTGTGTTTCAGGTTGGTTACAGGCCGCAATACGGACACGGCGCTCAATCTCAGCCTTTATACATCCCTGCAGTTATCAAGCACGGCGAATTAATTGTAGGTATATCTAGGAGAAGTGCGTTCTGACGCTCTTGTAGAAAGCCTTTTATGATCAGATATCCTACTAATCGAGCCAGTGTGTGCTGCTTTTGACTGCCACCTTCACACCCCTGGCCCTGAAGGTGGCAGCCAAAAGGGCGGCGTTTTCATGCCGTCGCAAGCAAACAGTTTTTTTTAAACTTCTGCACGGAGGATGGGAGATGGTGTATTGCTCGGCGGAGAAACAATTTTGCGAAATAAATTCACGCTGGTCCTCAAGTCGAGTGACCGCCCGACTTGAGGAGAGATTGCAGTTTATTTTTCAAGTTGTGTGCACTTGTGTGTGGTTTGGTGCTAATCTTGAATTGTAATCTTATCACTTGTGCATCCGGGAATGTTGATATTTTTTAGTTCAAATCTAAAAATTCTTTTTCCCTATGACATAGTTTGAAGATTGGGAAGTGCGTTTAAATTATATTCACCATGGCAGTTAAAGGAATTGTATTTAAATATGGACCAACCAGCCTTTAAAATTTAAACTCTCAGGAAAAATTCAAAATTTCTTCAGAAAATTCCATTTTTGGGAACAATAGTTTTAATACATTTTATATCTTACAAAATTCATGCATACATTTCTTTTTAATCTGACTAAATTATTAAAACCTTTCTTACTAAAAAAAATCTGTATTTTTTCAACATTCTCAGTTGTCTAGTGTGCGGTTTTCTTGGCAATAATCTGCACCAGCAGCGTGAACCAGTATGATCAACAGTTTTTTTGTAACTTTGCTTACAGTCCCGTGAAAGATGCTTATTGCCTGCCGCAGAGACCAGAGCAACAGCAGGATCGCGCACAGCATTTTCAGATATGACCCGCTCCATGAACGCCATGCCGCAGCCATCGTTGGCGCAAACCTCGAACCTCCACCCCGACTGCGGTGGTGGTGCCGCGCTGTGCCAGCCGCCGAGGCTGGCCAGGAGTCTGCAGGTCAGCCTGCCCTCCCAGCCGTACATGGCCGATGAGCTCAACACCCCTGTTGTTGGTAAGCGAAAAACAATTTATTCCTCGCTCTAAAGTTAGCTGCTATAAATTTTTGGGACCTATTTGTCTTGTTTATGATATTTTTTGAGCCAGAGTGAAGTGAAATTCTTAACTCATTCTTGTTTGTCTTATGAAAACTGCCATTAGATGCAAACGTACCGTTCAGGCAGAGGCCAATCTCGCAGAAGTGATTTGTGAGTCGGCAGAGAGCCGAGAAAGCAAGAATTGAAAATGACTTAACATGCGTCAGCCATTTCATAGCACTCAACCTTCCAACCATTTTGGTGAACCGTATTTTGCCTTAAATGGAAATGGTGCACCATTCAATTTCTTATGGACATGCGCAAAAATGTCCTCCCCCACTATTGTTTTTCGGTGGGCGGACGGAACTTAGGGCGGTGTCATGCATGTGGTCCCGTGATCTTTGCTTCCCCTCCAGATTCATAGCCTCTTCAGAGAGGTAGACTTTAATTGTGTCGCTTCCTTTGCTTGCATAATGGTTGACTCTTTCCACCAACTTGAGATGGCAACAAGTGTCCAATCAGCTTCATTGCTAATCCCGTTAGGTGGTGCTAGCTACTGTGATCGCTGATCACTTCCCCTCACTCTCAATTGAGGGAAAGTAATTAGTGGGGGTATGCTCTGCCCACTCCTAGCCTTTCTTCCGGACCACCCCCACTCTTTTCTCCCCCACCCTTAAAA
>LVVX01381751.1:0-10289 GCA_001676355.1 Baetis rhodani | reverse complement strand
AACTTTTGCTCCCTGTTCCATGAATTTTGGTCTTTGTGCTTCGGCCTTGGAATTGCAAACAATCTATATAGAAACAATCAAGGTTAGTGAATAGATAAATAAAAGATATTTGAATATTTCCATTCGTATCTGTATACTTACGATGTAAAGAGCAAAAAAAGCTATCCAAGTAACATAGCTGCTAGTTTTCATGATTAAATATGGTATGAAGTCATCTACATGGTTTTCAACTCCAAAGCGCCAACGTGCAACTGAGCTTTTTAATTTATATTGCAGTTAGCAAGGATACCATCATTATTATTAATGATGCCTACTCCCATTGCAATGAAAAGCGCAAGGACTGCCCATTATATTACCTGGAACAACACAATTGAAGAGTTAGTTGTGTGACGTGTGCTACAAAGATTTGAATAGAATGGAATGTATACGTAAAAAACATTTCTTGTTAGATGCAACATGCAATGCTATATAAATAACATTATCATACTGGCATTGTAAAAAAGTGTCATTTTATTAGAGTGAATTCGCTATGAGAAAACGTTTTATTAAATTAACCGTTTGCGCTACACATACAAGTGGAACTGGCAAGCTGACAACTCAAAATTTTGTTGCAATCAATTTCATTAGTATTAGCTTAGCTCTCACTGCGACTAACTATTTATCACTTGACAAGCATGTATTCAACCTGTAGGATTTGAAGGCTAAATCTACATTTTTGTATTTACTCAATGATATCAGAGAGCAGCTTTGGTGTGATTTTATAGTCAAAGCAAAATTAACATACACATTTTATATGTTCATTGTTGTAATGTTTCAAGTCCAGCCCAGTACGAGGACATATCTCAACGACCTTCACGAAATCATAAACAGTAACTCGTTATAAGACACCATTTACTCAACATACATACGCAATGCTTTAGTGCGCACTCGCGCACACACTGTCTAACAATTAATCACCCATACAAATATAATAATATTTTGCACATTGCTAATTAAATTGTAAATTAATAATAGTTTTTGCTATATTACTATTAATTTCCTAAAAATTGTTGTCAATGAAATCCAAATTCTTGACGGTTGTTAATATATTTTTTTTAATTTTCTGCTCAGATATGAAGCAATGACTAAATTTGTTTGATAAAAATGTTTATTAAGAATATGAACATTACAAGTCCAGCCAATCCAGGGGAGTATAGGCTGTTGCTCATATGTAGAAACACAAAAATAGATTACATAATATAGTTTAATATTTCAGGGTAAAGTCTACGTAATGCCAGGTCACTCTTTGTTAGGGCTGACAAACAACTCTCTTAACTTCTGAACATGGAAACGTAACTGCGGCAACTCTGAGAGTGGTGGCCCCGCTAATGCCAGCACAATTTTCATCAGTTATAGGTGTTAAAAGCCATCCAACATCCACGATATTTAAGACACCATTTCTGCTCCACGTCCAAGTTCCATTCATTTTTGCCAATCCTATAGCTAGTATATCAGGATTCTGAAGATCTATTTGGGCGTATTATTATGGTATTAAAAACAGTTTAGAAAATATTACGAACCAGTCATTTTCGCTTGCATTGCTTTATTAAATTTGATCAATTCAGTAGAATCCAAGTTGCTGTATTTTTGACCTTTTGCCCTGCACCAGTTTTCAGCATCCATAAAACTTATCTAAAATTTTACAAGGCATTGCCTTTATAGTAGAGAAAAAATAAATTTGGTTATTACTGGGAATCCTGATATCCACCACTTAGGTTTCACATCTAGCTCATAATCTGGAATGTGAATGATTTGATGCTTTCTAATATCATTGACAGAAAACATGATCAACCAAGTTGTATTATTATTGTCACTATAAAAATACTGTAGTAGCTAAATGGCCGAATAATAGCAAGTGATGATGGTTGATTTTATGTTAAATAGCATTTACTGCCTTGTGGATAACATCAATCAGACATTCAGTACTATATAATAGATAAAATGTAGATCAAGAATAATTAAATAAATAATTTTTAAGATATGGACTTTATATCTCATAATATTCCGATTATAATTCACAGTTTATAACAGAGGTCAATGTAAAAATAGTTACCTTTAGCTACGGGCTGATCCCTATTGAAATAGTATAACTCAGCACTAATTACATTTTTTGAAATATGTAGTTCACTTTTCGCATGCAAGCGGCATCTGACTTTGACATTGAACGGATATTAAACGACCCTCCTTGCAACCAATACATGAACCCAATGTCTCATTTGGGTGGCCATTTGCCCAGGTGCAGTATTTGCTGCTCTTGCAATCGCTCCACAAACCTGCAGTGACAGTTTTCACCGGTATGTGTGTTGGAATGCTACTGTAATCTGAAGAACGTAATGCCGAAAAATGTCAATATTTTTACGAGGAGGAACATACTTAGCCTCGTCAGCAATGAATAAAGTTCTCCAGAGTGCTCAAAGGGATCGTCTAATTCCACCAATTTAGCAGTTTTGTCTATTTGTGTACAAAGTGATAGCGCCTCGCACTTGTTCAGCTGTGATAAATTAATTTCACAAATGAAAAATGCCCTAAATATTAAAGCACACAAATATATTTGTCTTTTAATGATATTAAGTGATATATAATAAATAATATATTGCTTTCAACCACGCTGCAGATAAGTAACATGACTGAATGTCAATGATATAAATTGAAGTCTTTCTTTTTTATGGTTGTTCGCAGTTCTTGTTCTTACTAATATTCCTTGAGGAACGAAGTAGCGCTGGTAGGTAGACCATTCAACTGGAAAATGATTTTTACTTTCCTTGTACATGCTTATTGCATACGATCTGTACCACTGGTGTAATTTAAGCTGCAAATGATAAAAACAAAAGGTAATGTTTTCTTTAAAAATCTTAGATCTAGTTACATATTTTCGCAAATAAAGTTTGACGGCGTTCCACATTCTGAAGCGTGAAGACTTCCATTCTTGATAGAGACACAATCGCCAGTTCCAGGGACGATTGGAGAGGGTACTGCATTATGTATACTTTCCGGGTTGTAATACGCAGCAGCATTCATCTTATTCAGTGCAATAGTGTACGATGTGTTTGCTTGCCCTGCATATATGCATTTTTGTGTTACCAAGTATGTGATTTTTAACAAGATATGCAGGCGTTCAACTGCAATTTATTTAAAAAAATATTTCATAAGCTAGTTTACTTTTGCTTCGCTGTTACTCATACCTTAATTGCCTGAGCGTATGCTGCTCTAAGCGCTTTTTCGCGCGAGTGCAATGCTTGGAAAAGTCTTAAATGCTTGCGCTTAATTGTGCTCAAAAGTTTCTTTTTTTAATTGTTATATATTAAACTCTAGATCAATACCAGATTTTGCAGAAATATTAAGAAAAGTATTAAAATCTGTTAATTTATGTTATTACACCTTAGTACATAAAATTTAATTGAAACAATTTTGTTGAGCAAAAGTGAGTGTCTTGATCGTGAGTGCAAAGTAATTTCTCTAATCACTAGATCGCGAGCATAAAACTTTCTGTTTCAGTGGGAACTTTCGCGCGCTAAATATGTGAGCGCGTCAAAATATGTTTATGTAAACAAATTGCAATACAAACCTGTACTCATGTTTCCAGTTGCTTGAACAAAATCAATCCATTCCTTTGTACACTCTAAAATCATTAGTTTCATTCCCATCGATCTGCAATAACTAGCTGCTTCGTCGTATGTAGCCTATTCAAAGTTTTCCAATATATATCTTGTTGCTTTATAACAAATGTATTTTGACAATGACAAGAATAAACAGTATTACTACACAAATAGATCCGGTGCACTTGTGCGTCTGTCAAGTGGAACCGACTCTAATTTTCGTGGTGAGTCACTTCCAAGTAGACACAGGTTCAAGTGCAAGTAGGCCTATTTTAGCCAGATTCTGTTTACCCTTACATGAAACGTACCGTCTGATTCGAGAAATAAAGCAGACGTTCACCAATTTTGATAAAGATAACTGTCAGTAAGAAATTGCTACAGATACATTGACTGGAAAAAATAAAACTACAGTTACTAGGGGCAGGACTTGTAGTTGTTGATGTTGTTGTTGTGCTTGTAGTAGACGTTGTTGTGCTGGTAGTAGAGGTTGTTGTGCTGGCACTAGAGGTTGTTGTGCTGGTAGTAGAGGTTGTTGTGCTGGTAGTAGAGGTTGTTCTGCTGGTAGTAGAAGAGGTTGTTGTTGATGTGGTTAACATTGAGGAAGTCGTTGATATGGACGTCGGCGTAGATGAAGTTGTTGATGATTTTGTTGCGGTGGTTGTCGCGGTTGATGTTGATGCTGGTGTTGTTCTTGTGCTATTAAATTTGTTTCTTAAGTTATTAGAATGATGTTAAGTGTTTTCACATTGTCATAGTTGTCATAGCAGGAGTAGAAGAAGTACTAGTTGAAGCTTCAATAATTTCTGCAACTTCTGTTGCAAATGCGGTTGTAATTGCGGTAATTGCATCGGTTCTTTAATTTTAAGTTCAATGGTAATACTTGATATCAACAGACACAATATTATTAATTACTCCGTGTTTTGTGTGGTTGTAACTTTTAATTTTGTCTCCTCGCACATGAAGTTACTCGGGTTGTCGCAAGGAGTGGATGCAATTCCCAGTTTATTGAAAGTGGCACAATCTCCGTTTTGTAATGGTTCCGCTCCTGGAGCCCATGATGTAAAGCTTGCACTCCTGGTGCCATCCCAACTCTGCTCTTTTTCTCCAAAATGTTGCAAGTTCGTCAAAATGGAGCTGTAACCTATTTCTGCAATACCCAGTAAATCATGGGAATCGCATGTTGTGCTGCTAATTTTTTGTTACTTTTAGAAGAGAGAAAATTTCCTAATATCTGCTGTTCCGTGAGGGATTCTATGGAGATTAAATCCATTTCTCGACTGTTACAAATCTTCTTCGCCTCTGGATATGTTGCCTAATAAGATTATTACGGATCATAATAAAATATATGTGATGTAAGTTATTTAAAAACCTTGTCAGAAGGAAGAATATAATTTGTCCCGTTGATTTTCACTGGCTCAGCTGCAGATAATATTGGGATTCAGAGAAAGTTTCATGAGTTAAAACAGTTAAACCTGTTGCTGCGGGTAGGAATGAACTGAATATGTCACTATTTAAACGTCAATTTAAATTAAATCCCGGAGCTTTCGTAATATAAAAAAATCAAACCTTATTGATGGCGGTGGTGTTGCACCTGGTGAATCTGGCGCTTGGCAAACAAATTCTGACACCTTGTCACAATTAAGTCCAGCAATGCCTATCGTGCTTAATCCCATGCAGTCACCGTCCTTCGCTGGCTCTTCTTGTGGTAGAAATGCTGCCGCCAAGTCTCCTAACCAGTTAGGGCCACTACCAGCTATCTTTGTTAAAGATGTGTGAAGTTGGTTTGTAGAAACGCCTATTTTACACGCTCAGTTAAAATAAATTAAAAAAAACCTTTTAATCGGTCTTGTTTTTTTGCAGCTCAGATATTATTAGCACGGAAAAAGTTAATAATTTTGTGTTCTTCATTTTATTTTGTTGTACATCCGTTTAATAAACTTCTTCTTTTATTATACTCATACCAATATCTCCAAGAAAGTCTTGCACGGAATCTAACTGCGTCAACGAATCCAATGAAAGTAATTCTAGTCCTTGCCCCGCGCACAAACTCTCCGCTTCTGGTTTTGTGGCTCCATGCTCAGAAACAAGTATATTTTTACCTCCCACAAAGTTGAGCACAGCTATAAAAGTGAGCGAGCAAAGTTAAGCATGTAATTCACTAGAAAAATTATTTTTAACCATCTCCTAGCGAGCCTAGTATATTATCAGGACTGCTGTTAGAATCAATTTTGTTATTTTCATAAATGATTGCTTTTTTTAAAATTAATAGTTACACAGTAGTGGTCTCTCCAGGTGGTAACAATTTTTCTTCGCATGCAAAATTGCACTTCTTATCACACGAGGAATTAAATGAAAATCCATTTTGCTGCACCAAGCACTCTCCTGGGCCTCCCGAGGATGTTCCAGTACCCCACTTTATGACAGAATTGTTAGTTTCAATTTCAACGAACGCAGGAAATGAGGAAAATATGGGTTCATTGTTGAAGCCTAAGTAATAAAACTAGTGAATATTTAAACACATGAAACCCAGGCGCGAACCAATATAATGAATATAGTCTGTTATTTTAGCCACTTCTTCTTGATTGTTGAATGCAATCAAAACCATATTATCCTTTTCGCAAATGTCCTTTGCTTCGTCGTATGTCGCCTGTAGAACAAAGTTTACAGTATTGGAAGGGATGATTACTAAATTTTATTATGCCTTCTCTTTTGGAAACTTATATATTGTTTTCCCAATTTTGACTCTCTTTTGCGAAGGGCCTGCTTATGTTATTTATTATTGTATTTAAAACAATTTATTAGGATACGATACCATTTGTATCTGTTCTAATGCCTGTAAAGTTCATTTTGTGACAATTAATCGGCAAAGGCGTTATGAAAAACGTTTAAACCTCTTGTCATGTTCCTTCTGTAAATAGTAAAGAGCAATTACTTTTTTAAAAGGCTACTCTTGATTCTACAAACCTTCTACTTCTCTGCCATTCAATGCCTTTCATGCCCCCTAACTTACTGTAAGACTTTTGGCACTTAATAGTGCCGCAGCAGTGAACGATATAAAATCTTCTACTGTTCGTAAGACCACTTGAAGACGCTTTTCTCGACACTAGAAATAAATGCAACAAAGATACGATATACAAAATTCAATACTTTTTACAACAGTCAGCTTATTCCCTGTTTTCGTCACTTTAATAGCTGTCAATTTCATATTAAGGATATCAACACTTTTGCGTTGTAATATTTTATATTATTTACAATGTGCTGAATTTGCATTATTTTTTCTTAATATTTTCTGTAACGCACTCTGTGCTTCTGTAAAGATATATTTTTAGAAGATGCTATATATAACCTTTTTCAAATAATAGTAAAATTCATTACATAGCACAAATAATGTTTCTATTGCACATACTTTTATTTGAAACTTTTTTGATTTGCCCCGGGTCGACGTCCACATTCACCAAGAGCTTGCATTAAACAAATATTGTATCAATGCAATTATTAAAATAATATATTGTGTAATCTTACAGTGGCGAAAATAATAATGATCAGCACAAATTGATTTTTCGTCCACATCGTACCTTTGACGGCGCTATAAATGCCCGACTATAAAAGCTATCATGCGATAGCTTTATAGTCTGAAAATGGGGCATTGCGCTGCATCATATAATGCAAAGAGGATGCATTATTGATGACGTTTTACAAAGGAAGTCGGCGACCAAACTTGCGTTTCCATAGATTTATAATATTTGGTTTTCATCCATCTTCCATCACAATATCACCATGCATTATAAAAGCCACATAATCTTTTTGTTCTCACATTTTTCGGAAATTAACATTTGCTTTTTATGCAAATTCCCGCAAGAAGTGAAATTTTGATTTATTTCCAATAATTTCTGCCCTGAGACGTGACATCTCACTGCGGGTCACTTAAAAAAAATTATAACATCACAAAATATTATTATTCTCAAAGCGGGGTGTATTCAACCCAAATAATTGAGTTTAAAACCTGTTAAACGTTACTTAAAATTCTCTGTATTTATGATTTATATAGCAGGCCTAATGTTCGTAAATTGCTTTGAAATATTTGGCCAGTTTTAATAAAGATCAATGCTCCTAAAATTGGTATTTGTAACAGATACCATTAATAAATGCTAAAAATCAAGATTTTTTATTGCTGCTATATAAAAAGTAGCAATGCAAATATTTTACTTAAAAAAAAACCGTGCAGCATAAATGATATCTAAAAAGTCACTGTGCAGTGCTCAAGGGAATGATTAAATGGGCTCGCAAATTATTCTGTGTATCATCGTGTCGCAAAAGAGTGGTGAAGCGTCAGTACTGCCTTTCATGTATCCAACACAGCCCGCTGTCGTGTATGGATTCTGATAACATCCGACTTGATTGTATGAGAATGCTGCTCCTCGAGACCATTGCCAACCACTCATTGACTTTAATAGAGTCTATTTTAGACCATATGCAATGGTGTCAGGGTTGCCTAAAGCTAATTTACAGAGGAATTGTTTTGATTTTCTCACGAGCTTATACTCAATAGGTCAAAATACTTTTCATAGAAGCCCCTAATGCCTGTCTTATGCTGGTGATTTGTGAGTTGGTTTTGATGTTCAAAAGCTGCATGCCCTGGCACTTACAATAAAGATCCCAGTTTTTTCTAGAAGATTATTAGCCTGCCATCCTAAAGTGAAATTTCAGCTTACTTTACTTCCTGATACCAAATAAATTAATAATTTTTCACAGTGTTGCTGTAACACCGTCAAGAAGTTGCTTCTCTTCGCAAGCGAAATTCCCCTTTTGGTCGCAGTTCGCATTGCACAACCAGCCGTTCTGTTGCACCACACACTGTCCAGCTAGAACCCCCAGGCGGCGGGCCAATCCCCCAATTAAACAAACTGTGGCCGTCTATCAAGGGTACCAATATAAAAACTGGATTTGCCTTCAAACCTGCACTAAAATAGTTAAAAATGTTATTTTAACAAATCTTTCCTTACCGATGTAGTTAAAGTATTCGGTTAATTTATTTGCTTCATCATTAGAGCTGTAGGTTAATATTTCCATGTTGCCTTGCTCACAGTATTTTTTTTGCAATCTTTGCCTATTGCAATCGAGGTTACTGCATTGAAGTAAGGCTAAAATGCAACAAATACCGTTTCTTTTGGAAACTTGTACGCAGTCTTCCCTATTCGAATTTTCTTTATTGATTGCCCTGTGTGCAGAGCGAGATTATTTACAAAATATAGTTCACTTTTAGATTGATACACTGCAAAAACAGTGTGTCTATATTATTCCTACTTTTTTGCTGCAAAATTTTTCATGGGGGTTTTCATATATTTCCCTAACAGGATAATGACTTTCGTGTTTTTTAAAAAGTGTTTCCCGCCCGTTAGTCTCATTTCCCCTGATCAAATTTTTAAAGTTGATTAAAACGATTTATTTATTCAGAACCAAATTTTAGATTTATTTTTTTATATTATACGATTTTGCAGTTGAATGTACAATTAATATTCACAAATAATTCTCATGTAGTTTATGGAATTATATGAAGCTGCATCCCACACTCCCCTTTTGTAGGCGCCAATACTATGATCTGCCGGTATATAGGTATATTGATTCCAGTTCACTTGGCTCTGAGAAAAAGAGCCGCGTGTCCAGTTCCACACTCCATTAGTTTTAAATAGTCCAAATCCTAAATAACTCGGCCAGTTCATAGCTATAATGGTAATTTAATATCATAAACATTAAAATATTGTAATTTTGCATCATGTTGCGCAGGCAGATTTACGTTAACAATCATAGACTTCTTTAATTCACCCACTCTGGGCAACAGTTACCATGACTAGCATAATTTTCAAGGCTAAAAAAAGGGCCACTTCTCTAACACAACTGAATAAAATAAAACTTTTAAGTTCCAGTGGATCGAAAATGTATATTTTAATTTCACTGCACTAATACCTTTTGATATTCTTAAAAGTAGTTTGTATGGTGTATAATAAAAATCTGGATACGCAGTATCTAAAAAAAAGTAAGCTTTACTTACGCGTTGCCACCTCGTTGGAATCTAGTGCATTTCTCATAGTATTAAATGCCCCGTCTGATTTAATGTTTAACAGCCGCAGACCCATTCCTTCGCAATATGTTTCCCAATTTGATGTATGCATCTGCGTTGAAAAAATAAGAATGATAGTAATTTATGTGTATTAAGATTGATAGTTAAATTGCTCACGTATGCTCCTGAAACGAAGTACTGTTCGCCTCCAGCAGTAAAGTTCACATCTGGCATTGAATAGTTTAACATAATTTAAATTTTTAACCAATTGCACATGATTGTGTACAATAACGATTCTTGAGGACTGCTTCATATTTAAATTATTCATTTTAAGTTTTCATACCTCTTTGATTATTCCAGTTCCTATGTAAAAGCCATGAATTTATTATCAATACACTATAATCATTCAACCGAAAATTACTTTTCACATACGAATGGTGACTCCTGGGCACAATCCATACTTGTCAATTTTGTATTCAAAAGTCCAACGCAAGATCCATTTTGAGGGTATGGGCTATCTGTTGCCCAATTGTAAAATTTTCTTTGGTTGAAACTGATCCAGCGTTCGTTTGTGCTGTTTAATTCATCAGTTGACG
>LVVX01381750.1:0-10129 GCA_001676355.1 Baetis rhodani | reverse complement strand
GAATTTTGACCCCCAACAACAATGAAAAGCATTGTTGTTGGTGGTCAAAATTCCGCGAGAGTCTCGATATGGCATGACGTACACGCGCAGTGCACAAACACTGTTTGGGCATTCTGGTTTGAGTAAATTCACAGAATTGTGCTGATGAGACCTCAATGGTCGAAACGCAGCATCCAGGACAAAAAAAATCAGCAAAAAAGTTATGTATTTCACATTTTTGAAAATTTATTGGTACCTTTTTTCTCAAAATTGAGAAATATATTAAAATTTTGGCATTGCAGTTTGTTATTGTATGTTGTATGCTAGAGCACAATTCAGCTAGAACAAAATCACGCGTTTCCCATCACACAGCTGGAAATCATTCTATAAGACACTTTTGACACGTACATAGCACCTTGATGCGCGCACAATACACGCTCTCAACACTACACTCACACAAACATTCTAAACACTAAATTGTAAATTTGTGAAATAATGGTTTTTATTCAAATAAGATGACCACAGTAAAAGTTCACATGTTTTTGTTCTGATATTTGATTACCATTCCTCAGAGTGAAATGCTGCAGGCAGTGATCCAGCAAAACTCAATAATTTATTTGCCGACCGGCGCTGGAAAAACGTTCATCGCTTTCATGACCATGAAGCACTACTATCCACAAATTGAGAAGTATTTACAGCCTATAGTTTTTAAAAGCAAAATATAAATCTCTCCTTAGGCCCTTTGCTGCTGGGGGTAAGCGCATTGTTTTTGCTGCTCCGAAGGTGGCCATTGTCACGCAACAGTTCAACGTGCTGAGTCGACAAACACAGTTTTCCGTCGGCCTCTTCAATGGCAACATGAATGTCGATAACTGGACCAAGGATATGTGGGAAGACCAGATTGATAGGCATTCGGTACTTTTTCATCATATTTTTTTAATTCTAATGTAACTTATTTGAATTTTTATTAAAAGGTTCTTGTCATGGGCAGCCAGGTCCTTTTGGATATTCTGGACAAGAATTATTTGAAAATGAGCGATATCTGCTTGATGGTGCTGGACGAATGCCACCACGCCACAGAAAAACACAACATGAAATTGGTAATGAGCACATTTGATAGTTTATTTCAATAAAACTAAATCAAAATTTATAGATCATGGAGAACCACTACAAGAAAGACCACCCCAACATGCCTCGAGTGCTTGGACTGACTGCCACTCTGGTCAAAAAGAACATGCCCAAGCACAAGCTGGTTGATGCTGTTGAGGAACTCGAAAAAAATTTGTGTAGCAAAATCGTACGCCATTACAATGACGAAGACCTCAAAGGGTATAGACCACTTGCGCCTTAAAATTATTTGAATTTCATCTAACCTGTTTTGGTTGATAGATTATATGCTAATCCTAACATTCGAGTGCTGCCTGTGAAGGGTTCGCAACCTACCTCTGACGAGAATTTGGCTTACATCCTAGGAAAGCTGAATGACAAACAGCTCTTGCAGACGATCTCAACAATGGGTTTAGCTACTCCGACAGTAAGGTAAATTTCAATTTCAGCTATATAAGTTAACTGGTTATAAACGTTTGTGGTTTTTTGCTATCTTAGGGGCATTAGTCAGCACATCCAGGGGCTAGGAAAGCTAGTTCAGAAGAAAAACTCTGTGGCTAGTGATTGCAGCAAGGTTGTCTTGGACGTGCAACACCATCTAATTGATTTAGGCAAGCACTTCACTGATATTGGATTTTCGTAGATGTGACTAAAAATAATATCTAAATATCTGTGTATTTCAGGATTGTTTGGTGGGAAATTGGCCATCAAGTACCACACAGCACTCTTGAAAGTGCAAAAGTTTACCTTGTCAGTCACCTCGCAAGAGCACAAAATGCTGGAGTTAATGCTAGCCCATCTGGATAAAATTCAGTTAGTAGTGATTCAAATCAGCTTTATAGAATATTGAGCACAATAAAGCCTGTCCTTTTTTATTTTCCAGAAAGATTGCTGAGGAGCTGATGGCATCAGCCAATGGCAATTACTCACAGATGGCCAAATATTCTGCAAACAAGGTTCACGGAATGTTTGACATTTTACGCAGTGGGTTGACTGCGCAGAGTGGACTTTGTGGCATTGTCTTCGTTCAACGAAGAGTCACTGCAGTTGTCCTGTTCCATTTGATTAAAGTGAGTAATGGCTCTATTTTATCTAAGAAACATTAAAGCCAAATATTTGACAGATCGCCATGGAATTCGACAAGTCGCTGGAATCTCTGAAACCAGATTTTGCACTTGGTGGAAGTGGATCACAGAGTTACGGAAACAGGGAGTACGCCATGATCAATAACAAGATGAAGAAGAGCATTGACAGGTTCTTAATCGCAAATACCTAGTTTAAATTAATTACTGAATTTTTTGGGACTATATAGGTTCAATGCAGGATTGACAAATTTAGTGTTCTCTACTGACGTTCTGGAGGAAGGGATTGATGTTCCGCGATGCAACATTGTGGTACGCTTTGATCCCATCAAGACTATGTGCTCCTTCATCCAGTCCAAGGGTAGAGCTAGGGACCAGGCAGCAATTTTCCATGTCATCGATGTTGACAATGAGTTCAGCACCAGGCAGTACACTTATCTTGAAATGGAGAAACTGCTCAAGACGGTATGGAAAATTTTAATATTGGTCCTAGGCTCTTTAACTGATGCTACTTTTTGAAGTAATTTGATGAAAACATGGTTTGATCGTACTTGAATTTTATTCTTCAGGTGCATACAAAGCCTGAAAATGATGCAATTCTTGAACTGAAGAAAATCCCTCCATACCAAACCAGCTTTGGATCAATTGCAACCACTGACAATTCCATCAGACTAATTTACAGGTACCATAGTTATTAATATATCCATGAAAGCGGTTTCAACTTCAAGTGCTTTTGAATTGAAGTTTGGAAATTATTTTTGATGTGCTTTTTTAGATATTGCACATCGCTGAGCAGTGGTCGCTTTTCATGCTCAGACCCTCACTGGTACTACAAGGAAGTGACTGAGACGGGCCCGTTCACATTCTCTATTATCCTGCCTGTGGCATGTCCACACAAAAGAGAAATCACTGTATTTTACTTGCTATCAAAATGTACAGCTTTAAAATTAAAACATGCATTACGTGATCGTAGGGTCCTGAAATGGTTAACATGAAGGAGGCGAAGGGTGCTTGCGCCTTGGAGGCTGTCAAACTGCTGCACTCGATTGGAGAACTGGATGATCACTTGTTCCCGAAAAGCAGGTCCGAGCAGAGCAACGAGCTGCTCCAAGACAAACAACTTTTCAAGCATTGGAAGAAGGAGGAGGGTGATGAAAACGTCTTTGCTGCTGGAACCAAGAAAAGGAGAAGGGAACACGACACCTGTGTGCGTATATTATTTCTTTAATTTTATATGCTATTAATAATTTATTTTTCTTTTAAAATATACTAAAACATTGATTGATTGTAGTTTCCGGACTGCCTTACTGCTGTCGATCCTCAACCAAATGAAAACATCTTCGTGCACATTCTTAGGACAACTCCAAATTACCAGAAATTAGAAGGGTCTGCCAATTCGCGCAAAGCATATCTTCATGACTTGATTTCATCCAACGAAGAAGGCTTTGCGCTGCTCACATCCAAGCCTTGGCCAGAGGTACTCAAAGCAAAAATTAATTCCTCTATGCTCGGGTAATTCAACGAATTTTAATTTCTAGCTGTGCGCCTTTCCTGTATTCGCCAATTTTGGAGAAATTTGTGTCAGCATCCAAGTGAACAGTTTCACCGTGCAGTTGAACCCTCACCAAATTCAGTCAGTGCAGAAGTTTCACCGCATTCTCTTTGAACAGTTGCTGCAAATCAGTCACAGCTTTTTGGAGTTTGACTCGAACAACTCTCCCTCCAATTACTTCTTGGCCCCAATCAGGAAGAAAGCTGGTAATGTCAATATTTGAGTTAAGAAAATGGCCTAATTTAAATTCCGCAACAATAGGTGGATACAGTATGGACTGGGTGCTGATCTCTTCTGTTGACTTCCAAGCTCCTGATGTGAACATGGAGGAAACCTTATGTAGCACTGCAGCTACTTTACTCGGAGCTGTTGTGAACCCATGCCATCGAAATTCAGCTTGTTTTGACCCAGCCAACTGGGTGTGTATTTTGTAATTTTTTAATTTTGTTTAAAGTCAAAACATCGTCAGTAGAAGTGATTTTAATAAAAATGACTCTGTTGTACAAATGTTCCAGAACTACGTTGTGACCAAGGTCAGGACTGACTTGAATCCTCTGTCCAGTTTTCCAGATGGTAAATTCAGAAATTACGCTGAATTCTTTAAAGCCAAATACCATATGCAAGTTCAAAACTTTGAGCAGCCTTTGATAGAAGTGCGTCCCATCTCTGACAAACTGAGCATGCTATCCCAAGGGTAAGAGATTTTTATTTAGTTGATATTCTTTTGTGCTATTTTGCCTTTGATATTTGCAGTAAGGACAATTCTCTGAGCAAGCAGAAAGCCCAAAAGCGGGAGGGTGAGATGTTCATCCCCGAGTTGTGCCGCATTGCTCCTCTCAACTATGTGTGGAGCTCGAAAATGTGGTTGACAGCAACTCTCCTGCCAACTTCGCTAGCCAGAATTGATCGGCTGTTGAGAGCCAATGAACTGAGGACCAGCATCAACGCTTCGACTAACATTGGTGTTGAGAACTTGCCGAAAGGTACTTTTTATACTCAATTTTAAAACACTGATGCATTTGTAATATTGATTATTCCCAAAGGTGTGTGCTGGGAGCCCATGCAAATCACCCACTTTGGCGACAAGTATGTGCACATCAAGACTGATGCCAGTGGTCAGACCAAAAGTGGACCAAAGGGATTTAGCATAAGGTCTCCTGCCAAGGTAGTTTGCCTCGAAACAGCGAAATGTAGAGCTTTTATTGAACGCCTTAATTAAATAGCAAAATAATAATATTATTTAAAATAGCTACGTTTAAGACTCTGCCAAATAAATGCCAAGTTTGTTTCTCTGTTTATGTAAATAAAAATCGCTCTTTTTGAATTGTAGAGGAAGCAGCTGCCGGAGCAAAAAAGTCTTTGGTATCCTGAGGTGGAGCCAATTGATTTGGATTACAACCTGCTAACCGCTACGGACGAGGACATCATCAACTATGCGCGCTTTGCCATGAAGGAGTTAGATAATAAACACACTCATAACATGCAACGAAACTCATACAAGCAAAGGTAAGCGTTGCAGTTCAATGTTGCTATTTTATCATAAAAGGTTGTATTTTGTAGGGACACTTCGATCGCAGTCGAGCAAATCGAGCTGCTGTCCAGGAGCACTTCGAACTTGGGCCCTCAACAGCACACCATCTTCACGGCGCTCACTACCAGTACGGCCAACGATTCCGTGGATATGGAAAGGCTTGAGACTTTGGGGGACTCTTTCCTCAAGCTGGCCTCCTCGTTATACCTTTTCAGCAGCTACGGCATTGCAGAAGGAAAGCTCACAGAGGTAGTAATTTTGTTAAGCCTTTTCAATCTACGTTAAAGCGTTAAAATTTGAGATTCTTAGTACTCATATTTTGATCTATTTGCTTTTTAAAATGTCTGGTTATGAGCTGTTCTGTGCTTTTTAACCAGGTAAAAGGAAAGATTGTGGGAAACAAAAACCTGTTCTACTGTGCCATGAATAGGGAACTTGCCACATTCATGAACTGTGCTAGGTTCTCTCCAAAGCTAGAGTGGAGGGTATGTCCAAAAACTATAATGTCAAATCATTGATATTTATTAAACAATGGTTAAATCCTTAGCCTCCTTGCTACTCTGTGCCTGAAGCAGTCAAATCTGCGATTGCCTTGGGAGAGCTGAGTAGCGCTGCTGCACTGAAGAATGTGACAGTTCAACCAGGTGGAGCATACACTGTCAATTTGGAAGACGTGCCTGCCGATGCTGAAATGCATCAGATGCTGGACAAGCAAATCATTTCAGACAAGGTACAATTTACTCCATCCTCTTTTGCTGCCCAAAATGCAAATGTTTTTTCTTCAGTGTGTTTCGGACTGCGCCGAGGCAATTATTGGCGCCTACTTGCTGAGCTGTGGGCCGATGGCGGCAGCCTCGTTGATGGTGTGGCTCGAGATTCTGCCTGAAGAGATCAAGCAAGTGATGGTCAGTCCTACAGCCAGCTGCATATACGAGGATTACCTGGGTGTGGGTGACTCTGTGATTGAAGCCGTCAACAAAAATCTTCACTGTAATGCAGTTTTAAATTTTTTAAATCCTGCTTGACTAAATTTTGAATCATTTTCAGGCACTGGACAAATTGAAAGCGTCCTTGGCTATAGGTTCAAGGACAGATCTCTGCTGCTGCAGGCGCTGACTCACTCTTCTTGCATGACTAATCGACTGACTGATTGCAACCAGAGACTGGAGTTTTTGGGTGACGCTGTCCTAGGTACTGAAAGTTTTGATTTTTTGTATGTAATTTTAACCGCAACTTGTCATCTTTGTGGTGGAACAAGGTTAATTGCAATATTCTAAATATGCATGGTCAAATGTTTCTGTTCATTTTTTATATCTGTGCTTGTGTTGCAGATTTTTTGATAACCTGCTACATTTACGAGCAGTGTGAAAACCTGTCGCCTGGAGCAATGACCGACCTGCGATCTGCTCTTGTCAACAATGTGGTGTTTGGCTCTTTGACTGTCCGCTTTGGACTTCATTCGCACTTGCTGCAGAACTCGCCAAGTCTCTTTCAGCTAGTTGACACTTTTGTTGAGTACCAGCAGAGCAATGACTTTGCCATCACTGAGGAGGTAAGGCAAAGCATAATTTATTATTGGTGCAATGGTCAAAGACAATTAAATGTCAATAAGCATGTTTTACAGATTCCTCAGTGTCATCAGCACGCTATAAAAGTAGAGTAAATTAATTTGAAAATAGAATTTTTCTGATTGAACGAGTTTTAACCCAATTTCATTATTTCTTGTATCTTTGCTGCGTAAATTATAAATTGGTAGCAGAACATACACTCAAAATATCTAATGGTGTTTTTCTCTTGATTAGTACTTGCTTGCTCTGAACGAGAACAGCTGCCTGAACGTGGCATCGTACGTGGAAGTCCCAAAAGTGCTGGGAGATCTGTGGGAAAGTCTTGCCGGTGCCGTTTATTTGGACTCGGGAAAAGATCTGGCTAGAACTTGGGCTGTTTTCTACCCATTGATGAAAAAGGAGATAGGTCAGTTTCATTCTCAAGGCTTGCTGCTTGCATAGCAACTAATTAAATTTTGTTTATTTATTTTGTTGCAGATGCTTTCAGCACTAACGTGCCTATTCAACCCGTGCGTATGCTCTACGAGTTGGTCGGCAAGAACAAAACTAGCTTCCAGTGAGATTTTTTTTGCTCCTTTTTTGGGCAACTTTCTAAGCTTTTGACGTTTTTATCAGATGTGTGGAGAAAAAAGAGGACGCTGGCTGTAAGGACGAGGTCTTGAAGCTGGTTGTCGATCATCCGTCCGGACCAATCACCTGCTATGGACAAGGACGAAGCAAACAGCAGGCTAAAATTGCCAGTGCCAAGTATGCAATCAAGAGAATTAATGAAATTGCTGTGTGATATGTGCTTTTCAGACAGTTCTGTGATACATTTCTTATTGATGAAATTCGCAATTTTGACATTCGACAAGGCAACAGGATTTGCTGGCCATTGCTAAAACTTAAAATATAAGGAGGTACTCGTTACACATTAAATTAGCTTCCTTCTCTCTACTGCTCTAACTTTGAGGCTACGAGTCTCAAGAAAGCTCTTTTACGTGCTTTTCTCCTGAAAATGCGAACCTGAAGCGACTCTCTAATTTAATAATAATCTTAGCCATAAATCTATTCGGATTTCATGCAGATTGCCAAACTTTGAGCAAAATTATTCGTGTCATAAGGTACCTCCTTAATGGGCTATTTTTTTAGTTTTAAGATCAGAATAGTCTTTTTACTGGATTTTGACGAGTAATAAGAAGAAATTTATTAAATGTCTTAGACGTACAACAAAAAGAGTAAAAATAGCAATTATTTATAATGTTGTAAGTCCGTTCAAAGGGAATAATGGAGCAGGGCCCATGTTCAACATTGATGAACGTCTCTCAGAATAAAGATCTATGTGAAAATGACAATAACAGCCTTAAATATGTATTTCAAAAAAATAATAATGACTTACTAGGTCGTCACATAAGAATAAAAGGCTCTCTGTTGTTTTTTTATGATTTTTAACGTTATTACTTTTTATTCTCTATATGAAATGACTTACGAAGGTATGTGATATTTGGGCTGAATATCATTGGAAATCTTTGCAATATTGTTTGGGGATAAATTAGGGCCTTGAATACCGCCAACAACTCGCCATATTACTATATCAAATAAATCTAATTGAATGTGTTAAGCTAAACATATTAATGATGTTACAGATAACTTCTATCGTTTTTTCAATATCACAAGCACCAAGATGTAATTCGCTTTATTTGTATTTGCAGAGTTTTTTCCTATATAAACAACGAAAGTTAAATTTAATATTATTTTTTGTATTTAATTTGCAAGCTATCATTTTATCATGAGTGTTTATTAATCAACAAAGATATCATCATAGTGGATATTAGGAATTTGTAAAGTTAAGATTATATACTAGGCTTGTGAAACTTCGACGGTTTTTTTCGTCGATTTAGTCAACTATTTAAGACTGTTTTCAGCGAATTTAGACGGTTTTAGACGATTTTTTCCTCAAAAATATCTATATATTAAAAAAATTTGTGACCAGGATTATAATTCAACACTAATAAATAATTATCTATGATATCAATTTGGGTAGAAATTATATCTAATCCAGGGTCAATATTTAAAAGTGTATGATAGTAAAATAAATTATTACCTATTTGATTGAAAATGGGAAGTTATGCAACCAAAAAAGCTGAAATACTTCACCGGTTGCCTAATTTCTGCTGTTTCATCCACTTATAGACTGTTTTTAGACGGATTTAGTCACTTTCAGACGGTTTTCAGTGAGTTAGACGATTTTTAGTAAGTGTCAATCGACTTCTTTTTGCATGATTCTTGAAGATATTTTGGTTTGAGAGCAATCAGAAGCATAGAAAAAAATAGTCAATCGTCTTAAGTTTCACAAGCCTAATTATATACTTGGTAGAGAAGAGCTCGAATTATTGGGGTTTCAAAGGAAAATATTAAAACAACTTAATTATAGTATAATAATCCTTTTTGTACTTTGTGCAATTTATTAGTGAAAAAATTCTCCTAGTTTCATTCCATTGAGAACTATCAATTAGCATGCTCTACAGATTTCTTACTGAGATCCATAAAAGATCATTCCATGTAACTTATTTAAATCTATAATCCGGTGTTCATTAACAAATTTCACATTCCCAGTTAACCTAAAGAAAAAAATTTGAGTTGGCAATAACACATTAATTTTGAAGCGGTGAACATGAAAGAGTAGTTCAGGCAAAGTACTCCTCGTTGGCGTGCGCGGTGAGCCACTCGATGACAGTGGGGTAGTACTGGGCGCGCCACTGCACGTTCAGCTGGATGTTCTCGAGCGCCTGCTTGACGCCCAGCTTGACGTCCTTGAACTGCTCGGCGTTGTGCTCGGTGAAGTTGCGCATGCGAGCGAGGTCGTGCTCGGTGTTCATCGACTCAGAGATGGCGCCCAAGAAGCGGCTCATCCGGTTCGTCTTCGGCCCAAAGCTGCAAATTCAAAATCATGCGGTTGTACTTTCGTTAGATTGGGTAAATGGGCGCGTCTTACAAGGCGTGGATGTCCTTGATCCTGGTGAACAGGAACTCCCTGGCCACGTAGAAGCCGGTTGTGCTGCGCGCCACCGAGTAGAAAACGCTGATGGTGTCCTGCTTGCGGATGCCGGAGCTCTCGTCCAGCGACATGTCTAAGAATCTACGTAAAAAATTGTCGTTAAATAAAAGCTTATATCATTATTTATAGAATCTGCTTCATTGAATTTCGGGTTGCAGTACGTATTCAATAAAATAAAAATTAGATGATGAAGTGGTTGTTCGTACAATTATGATATAGGCTGTACAGCCAGTAAAGTCCGTAAAATGTTACCGCCCCCTGCATCTGATTCTA
>LVVX01381749.1:0-10022 GCA_001676355.1 Baetis rhodani | reverse complement strand
ATATATATATATAAATATATATTGCAAGTAACACACTGTGAGTAGAATAACATAATACTGCCTTTTCAGTGAAGGTTGCAGAATCAGAAAAGTGTTTACTTCGTTACGTTATCAACGCATTGACAAGATTTGAAATAATAGTCATTTATAAATTTACATCTCAAAATTGAAGTGCTCTTTTAATTATGATTTCGTGGTAAATTCTTGCAATTTGAAATCCGCTCGTGACTTCGGAGTAGTTTAATTGATTCAAACTTGCGCTTGCACTTAATACACTGAAATCTGTCCTTGTGTCTGACCATATGAATCTCTAGCGCGTATTTGTCAGCCATTACCCTGTTACAAATTCTACAGGTTGCTTTGCCGAAGTGGACCCCCAAGTGCCTTGCACAGTTAGATTGAGTGCTGTATGATTTTTGGCACACGCCGCAAAAGTACCGCCCACCGCGTGCTATTATATTTTCCCACACAGACGTCACAGCTGCCCGAGTGGAGACAATCGGGTCGCCTGCAAATAATAGGTGGCGTTAATTTCTAAATTATGCCCAGCCATTTTTGCAAAACAATTTTAATCTACAAAAATGTGACCAAAAACAGGCTACTCACTTTGTCGTCCGCTAAAATGTATTCGACTTTCTAATTTAGTTGAATAAATTACTCAAATTAGTTTGCACTATACTCAATTAAGTATGTTTTTTGAACGTCTTCAAACACTGAAAATTTGCTAAGTGTCTTTAAAGTGCACGTTTGTCTGCAGTAATAATTTTATATATTTAAAAAAAAATGCCTACATTTAGAAGAAAACTTGACGTCTTGGAAGTCACCGCATGCTTATGCTTTCTTACATGAGGAATTTCTCACTAAACGTCCCACACTTAGACATCTCCCTGTGACTTTTGAGATTGTATTCCGTGGCAAAAGTTTTATTGCACGTTTCACACCGGATACTGCCCAAGTGCTTTGCTATGTGTCTTGAGAGCGCGCGCTTGTCGGCCAAAACTTTGTTGCATATGCCGCAAGTCGTGCTGCCTAAGTGGACCTTGAGGTGCGAGTAGCAACTCCATCGCGAGCCGTACGACTTTCTGCACACGCCGCAAATAAACCACCCATTACATTCGATAATCTGATCAGACGAAAATTTATCCCCGGCGGTCCAAGTTGGGACGGGCGGAATCAAAGGGTCGCCTGCGAACATTGAGTGGCGTTAGTTTTATGCCACTTGATGACTGTGCGATACTTTAAAACTTCTGAGAATGGTTCCATAATCAATTACATTGATATTTACTAGGAGAAATTAAAAGGTGACTTATTGATGGTAGTAAAAATTTCAATTCAATACTGCTGAGTATTTTAATTCCAGATTAATAATATTTAAGAAAAAACATTCGACAAAATTAACTTTACATGGAGTATATTTTTTAAGAATATATGTAAAACTTGTTTGTGACACCTTGGGCTCCAGCCATAGCCCTTATGTGTTTCAACACCAGGCACAACCAAAATATTGCTAAACTTAAAAAAGATTGGCATTGAAATCAGGCCACCGTAGAATTTTGCCCACAGCATTTGGCATGCTTTGTGTGTTTTTTTAAATCGTAATAGGTGGCAAAAGTTCTGTTGCACAGTTCACACCGAATCCGGCCCAAATGCTGCGTCCTGTGTTTTGAGAGCGCGCTCTTGTCGGCCAACACTTTATTACAGAACTCGCAGGTGGTGTTGCCCAAGTGAACCTCGTAGTGAGCATGGCACCCCATTCGTGAGCGGTACGACTTCTGACACAGGCCGCAAACGAACCGCCCGTTATATTCAACTATGTGTCTCGCCATGGTTTGTTTCCCTGATGTCCACGTTAGGACAGGCTGAGTCAGGGAATAGCCTGCAAACATTAAGTGGCGTTAATTTCGTATCAGAAACAAAAGCCACTTACTAAGTTTTGCATGAGAAAAGTTTGCTAATTAGCAGGACTTTAAATTTTTTTACATTAAACTGAAAGATCGTATTTTTCATTACATTATTTTTTATTCCTGCGTGATCTGTGAATATTTTCCATATGCCGCAACATGTCATATCTATTGGAAAACGACTTCCTACAGACGTCGCACTTGATGGCGCCCGTGTGCGTGATCATGTGCCGCAGAAATGTTTGACTGCTTGAGAACACCTTGCTGCAATAGTGGCACGTGGTTTTGCCAAGGTGCACCGCGTAGTGGTAGCGACACGCGCATCTTTGGTCAAACTCTTTCAGGCAGATGCCGCACGCAAATTTGCCATTCTGCTCGATGATTCCCCTAGCGACCGTCAGGTCTTCGACTGCGGCCCCGCCGGCGACCACCGCGGAATCGGACTGTGCCATCACGACCGGCGGCGGGCCTGCAAGCAAAACGCCTTTATTGCAGATTGCCGCCCCTTCACAGCCAACAAAAAAAGCAAGCCGACATTGGGAACTTGATGTGCAAAGCAATTTAATATATATTAACAATTGATAATCTATAAGCTGACGTGGGTTTTAAAACCTTGCTTAGATCTGCAATTAATAATTGATAATTGACTTTGTTTATTTTTCACTTTCTTTTAACTACCAACAAAAATCTCCGCACAAATGCAAAATAATTGTAAGAAAATTATAGCTTTTAACATTTTAGCATTGATCATTTGATTAATATTGCTGCTGAGAAAATTCAATCAATTTAGGTAACATAGCTCATCTCCATTATATAATAACACTTATAGCGAAAATGGTATTAACAAAGTAAGAACTCATCGTGAACACATTCTGTTGTGTCTGTTTAAGATAATAGTTCGCAAGGAAAGTGTGGCCGCACGTGTCGCATTGAATGTCATCAAGGTGCTGATTTCTGTGGTTCACGAGCGCCAATTTGTTGGACATCAATTTCTTGCAAAAGTCGCAAGTGGTGTTGCACAAATGCACATTGTAGTGCGAAACGCTGCCTAAAAGTGTGAGTTCAGGGTTGGCACAGCCTGAAACGTCAGGTGGCGGAGGTTCATGGTAGTGCTTCTGACTTTCAGCTGCATTTTAAGTTTAGTGCATCAATTACGCTTCCTCCAGTATCAACTTATGAAATGCCAAAGTGTTTTAAAGTTTTACAAATATGAAGAACCGATTTAATAATTAATTACTTTGCTGAATGATTAATAAGCAATTTGAAGAAATTCCCCAATTACGCATTCAAAATATAGTTATACTATACATATGCACGCGGATTACATGGTAAGAAAATTTATATTTATTGAGTAATGCAGGATAGTGAATCTTCCTTCATTTAAGGCCTCAGATTTGTCTCAGAAACACAGATGCAATAAAGAGTTATATAAATATTTACAAAAAAATTAAGTAAGTCTAACACTCCTTTACTTTTTGAAGTAATTTATTTTGCAGAGTCGTTGACTTCAACTTATATGCTAAGCTTTAATTTACTGCTGAATTAAGGAAATATCTTACTTAGTCTCAGTGTTTTCTTGGTTCTGCTGGTTTAAATTGTAAAAATTAATTGCATGTATTTTAACGCAGCAAGTTAAATTATTATTCTTTATTGCATTATTTGCGTAACATCACCGCATGTCATCTCTCCCGCGCAATGTGCACGCTTGCAATCGAAATTATTGTATTAACATGTATAAGCACATTCCTTTCCAGGCACTGGCTAAATGAAGATAATAAGACTGAAAATTGTTTGATCAAAATTTGTCCAGACACCTTAGATTAACAATTTGTGAACGTTTTTTAAGTGCCGCATAAGATCTTGCCTGTGGCAAAACTTCCTTGCACAAATTCGACATGTTGTCGACTTCAGATGCGAGTAAGTGTGCGATTTGCATGTGCTATACTTCTTGAACACTTTATTGCACGCACCGCAATGGAACTCCAGTCCGCCCTCCCCCCCTTGTTCAATAACTTCAATTGACTTTTTAATGGTCTGATTGATATCTAGAGTTACAAATCTTAGATGTGGATCTTGAACGATTGATGCATATCCGTAACCTGCAAACCAAATGAAAATTTCAAAACATTACTTGACTTATTTCCGCAGATGTACGCAGAAAATATTTTTGATTTGGCAATTTTTAAATTTAAATATCCGCTTGGTCACAGAATTTTGGTCTTGTTCATTTTGATTCCTTATAATTCGTTGCTTAATTATTGAGCCAAATATTTTCGGCTACTACTCATTCTCTACAAGATATTGATAAGAAATGAGACAGTGTTGAGATTAAATTAACAAGTTCAACATTGCAGTTTATTGATTAGATCGTAAATATCCGCGACTCGCCTCTGCATCGGGTCAAGTCTTGGACTCAGGCTTTTCGTTGTCAGATTTGACATTTTTGTGGATACTTTGAATGTGACGCATGAGGTTGTGAATTGTGCTGAACGCCTTGTTGCACTTGGAGCACTTAGTTTTCGCCATGTGCACTTTCATGTGTTCGTACAGGTGGTGGCGGTAGTTGAATGTTTTCCCACAGGTGTGGCATGTCGTGTTGCCCAAGTGAACGTGCGTGTGCGACCGGCAAGTGCGGTAGTGGCTGAATGACTTTTTGCACACGCTGCAAACAAATTTGTCGTGTTTCTTTATGATGTGCACTTTCTCGGGCGCACTCGAGTCATAATCGCTAGACCTCGGAACATAGTAGTCTGGGTCCACATACACGAACTCTGCAATTATAACATGTCCACACATTTAGGCTCAACATGAAATGAATGTGTGCTGAGAGTTAATTGTTAGTGGTTCGTGATTAATGAATGAATTGCGTGTTCGAAATGCATTTTAATCGGTTCTTTGGTCCAATTAATTTCACTAAGTATTGTTCACAAGTCCAAGTGCTTGCATCGGGTGCAGCCGTGGTCTTTTTTCGCGCAATTCTTCTCGTGCCTGGTGAAGCTGTTGCGGTGCTTTAATTCGGCGCCGCAGTATCGACACTTCAGCAGCCCCTGGTGGTACTTGAGGTGGTCGTAACAAGTACTATAGTGAGAGAACACACTCTTGCAAACGCCACACACGAATTTTCCTGATTGTTTAATGATGCGGAGGGAACTATCGCCCTGAGAATACGAAGCACTACTAAACAAGGGATCCAACTCCTGCTCACAGAGAATTGACTCGTTGGGTTGAGTTGGGGACCCTGCAACGAACAGGGCACTTGATCAAATTCTAAGTTGCGCTCTCACTGGTATCATAGTTTCTTTTTTGAGTTCAGATTAAGCTTGCAGAACAATTTTTCCCAAATTGCGCCAAAAAAATTTGATTTTACATAAAACTAGCAATATTTTCTTTCCAGTTTGGGTTACAGCTCGAGCCAATCCTATTCGGATTAATTTAATCAAGTAAATTAACTGTCACATTAAAAAATTCCTTTACTGCAAACTAGGTCAATTGTGCAGATTTTCTATATCCTCACTATTGCAATGACTGAGAAATGGGTAACGGACTTTTTTTAATTTGTTTTATACTTTGCATGTTTCTTTTATTTTGTGGCAACTGGCGACATAATAATATTATATACAAATGTTAACTTATCATTTGAGCCTGATTATAAAAGTTGACCTAGACAAGCATTTCTCGCTTCAACAGTATGCATGCGTTTTTAGGTGCTGTTTTAAACTGTGGATACTGCAGCAGATTCTGCCGCACACATGGCACGTTGTGTATCCCAAGTGGACCCTGGTGTGTGTCCAACACGAGCCTTGGTGCATGAACGTTTTGCCGCACAAGCTGCACATGTATTTATTATCCAATTTTAAAATCTTAATGCAAGGTCCACATTTGCGACGCCGAAACGCTCCATTATAGGATTGCGAGCTCCGCACGCAGACAGCACCAACATGCAGCATACCAGTGCCTGCAAAAGCGCAGCATGTTTTACTATGAGAATTCGAGCTCGCCACATTTGGTGTTAATAACGTGCTAAGAGGTTGTAAAAATTGGGGTCTAACGGCAGTTTATTTTAATTCAAGTAAAACAACTTCATTATGACAAAACCAAATATTATTGTGATCCGATATAGTATGTACATTATGATTATAGAAATGATGAATTCTACAAGAATAAGATTAGGTTGCACAATTGCCACTGTTGTGCATTGTTTGGTAATGCCGTTTCAGGGCGTAATCATTGCTTAGCACTTTTTTGCAGAGAACGCACATTGTGTTGCCCTTATGCATTTCTTTATGCTTGTTGAGATCGTAAGTTCGACTGAATGTTTTAAAACAGATTGGACAACTAGTTTTTCCTTTGTGAACTGCCAAGTGCAAGTTGCATGTACGCTGATGAGAAAACTCTTTCTTGCACATGCTGCACACATATTTGTTGCCACATTTCATTACGCAAGCAGGTCCTTCCTCGAGAGTCTCTAAACTCTGGGCATTCGATACGACAATCAAGGGTTCAAGAAACCGCATATGTTCTGCAAAAAATAACTACTTCAGAATCCGAAAAAAAAATACATTCTTTTGAAATATTTAGATAGCCTTGTCATTGTGGAAAAGTTAAGTGGTTTTTTTAGAAGCCATAAAGGAAATACTTTGTATTGTGCAACATTTCAATATAGTTTATAACATGACAGTGGCCAAATCAAATTGTGCAGAGTGCAATAAATAATCATTTTTTATTCTTCTAATATTAAGTTAATGAAGGAATCCCCAGTTTTTAAATTTTTGTGAATATTAAGTATTTGTACACTTTAATTTTTTAGGCTAACAAATCTACTAAAGATAGATAATATTTGATTGGCTTGTGGTACGATCGGTTTACATAGCCATTTGCAATACTACTTTCATCACGAAAACGCAAATTTTTTAATTATGTCGAGGTCGGTAAATTTAGCAATATAACTAGGTGGACGTAGTTCAAAATATTCTACCCGCAACGCAAAATCTGATGTGATATTCGCTCTGAGAGACAGCAACGAGTGCCCTAGGCGAAATATTAGCGTTCACACCAGAGTAATTCAGTTATCTGATATCGAGGGCGAATCCTAACCCTAAAAATTTACGTAAAGTCTACAAAACCCAACACCAGTTCTATGCAAAATACTACCACTACATACAAGAAGGTGCAGCCCGTCAAAAAATGTCAATACCCCGTGGAGATGCTGAATTGAGCATAGCAGTTGTGCTTGTCAGGATTCTCTAGAACTTGCAACAGCCAGGCATATTTTCGAATCCCTGCCATGTTGTGACACTCACAGAAAACACCTTTCAGTGTGAACGTCACCCTTTTGCATTGTCACAAGTGCTATTTAAAATCCCCACTCAGCACAAGTAAAAATTCAACATACGGGGCATGGACACTATTCAAGATTTATGAATTAACATTAGAATGTAATTGTATGGAGGATGGACGTTGATTTGAAAATTAATTTGCCAGTTCAAATGTTATTTTTTCCAAAAAGTTCAAATGTGGGAGGTAAATTAGAAAAAATTGTCAAGTGACGGCCTGCACCCAATAATGAAAAGTGATCGATGCCTACCTTTATCTTCTCCCATGCTCTCGTGCGAAGGTCCAGCCATTGCAAAGTTATCCATATCACCTAAAATCAGGAAGTTAGCTGGCTGCAATAAATAAAACATTCAGAGAACTCACCTCCTTCCATTCCACTCTCAGCCAGGTCAGTTTCATTCAGGGTGTTGTCAACAGAATCCTCAGGATTTAGCTCTATATGCTCAAAGTCAGGAGCTTCAGTTTTTAAAGGCACGTGCTCCATGGGTATTATCACAGGATTCTCAGAGGTCACTGAAGAAACTAGGAATTTCAGAAACAAATTAATTATGCAGGTAGATGACACTAAATAATGCATTGAAAGAACATTACTTTGCTAACAAGTTTTTTTATTTATTTAAGAAGTGACCATTTTAAGTCTATATAGATCCACATTAGAACAGATGGAGATTTTGAATATAACTGAAAAGATTAAATTGGTATGTCTCGCTCATTTTGTTTTTGTATAAGAAATATTAAGATAAAGCAAAAAAGAATTACAAACATTTGCATGGGGACAAAACTTGCAAAATCTTGAATGGAGGCAAAGATTTTAGTCAATAGTTTTATCCTAGTAAAAATCTGAGCAAGAAGCGGAATTAACTACTCAAAAGCGCAGGGTATTAGTAATTAATATAATTACTTATGGGAGTAGATTCTTCCTCCGTTCTATTTGGCGATGTTCTCCTTCTCTTCCTAGCAGGTGCAGGTGAAGCTTGAGAAGATTCATCATGCGAGTTAAAAGGTGCTTGGTATGGGGTGGGTGGCTCCTCCTCGGGCTTATCCTCCATGGTGGGAGCAGTCTTGGCCTGAAAACAAAATACAAATCAGAAAACTGTTCTCAATTTTAAGTTGGTTTAGTGTTACCTCTTCAACAGTCTTCTTTGATTTATCTACATCTTTACCACTATTAGTTAGTCCTTGCACCTCAAGTAATTCTGCCGTGTTCAAGAAAGAGGCCAGCTGCTCTTGCTCCACGTTCACTTCTCCTTTGTACATGAAGTCCACCAGAGCCATGAGATCATTATACGCAACATTGCGAAAGATGATGACGGGGTGTTGGCAAGGATTTTCCTGCAGGCAAATATTGGAAATTTAGAATCCTCTCCACACATGATCGCAGCCAATGTTTACCTTGAACAAGCCTTTGAAATAGGAACTACAAGCAGAAAGCAGCATCTTGTGAGCTGGGATCTTCCTGCCCTCGCAACTGAGGGTTACGTCCACTAGATCTTTGTCTCCTCGCAACGAGTCGAACGCCGTCGACACGTGCGTCACATAGTTGTTCCACCTTAGCGAGTACTGGTGACTCGCCATGGCTGCTACACACCCAACAGACAAGAATTCTACAGTTAGTTATTGATTGATTGAGCAGCTATCTCAGACATAAGGGTGGACATGAAACTATCATATTATTTAGTAGTTGAATCAGTGGCGTTTTGTAGCAGTTTGTGGGACCATGTGCCTCTTGTGAAGTATGCACCGCCTTGGCTATTAAGCAAGGCGGGTAGCCAAGGTGGGTTGCCTACATCGGCCCTTTGTGTTTGTGTGCCCATGTGAGCTCCCGAGCTCATACTCCAAACACGTTTATTTACGCCACTGAGTTGAATTCATTTATCAAAGCTATCAGCTATCAAATTAGATTAATATTAAGTAATTTTTTAAGTCCAGAACATAAATCTTAAAAGTTCTTTATTTTGTTATTTTGAACAAATTACCTTGTGATTTTAATGTAAAAAATTTGGTCAACACCACCCATCCCTAAATAATATGGCTTGAATTTACCTATGTACATAATGTAATATTATACCATGGATATGTAGTGTATTTCAAGCGATTTTGGTCATAGAGAAAACTATTAATTAAATGCTTTTTAAAATAAACATGTATGAGCAAGGACCATGTTTAACTGTGATGAAAACCTATGAGAATAAACATCTACTTGAAAACGTCGAGGACAGCCTACAATTTATTTCAAAATGTTTGTTAACATTTCGCTACACTGGAACGTTATTTTAAAACTATACTGTTGATATTAAAAAATCACCGATAGACCTACAGTACATTAGCTATGGATGCGTGTATGTATGGGCATTTTACAACATGTGCATTATGTATTATATGCATATGTATTAATTTATTTAAATGTACATACACACAAGCAGGCGAATCTATATATATGTATGTACACATATATTTACAATCTTATGTCCCTAATTGAAAAATCGCAAAAATCTTCTTAATATCAATCAAATAATGATGATTGCAGCGCATCTAGCGATGATAACTAATAAAAACTATGTATCATCAATTTTGTGATTCTAGGTTGTGGACATGAAAACGCCTTTGCCAAACGCCATTGAGGCGGGTGTGACGCTAACAGAAAAACGTACTTAAAACTCTCATAAACATGTTAATCTTGGCAAAATCCAGTCAAGAAAGAACATACCGTTGCAACAATTACACGCGGCCTGAAAATTACCTCCAAGGTAACCTTTCAAGAGCTAAATTACCGCAAAATCCACTGGA